>ML103860.1:0-63219 GCA_003697995.1 Taxidea taxus jeffersonii
AAAAAAAAAAAAGAATCTGCAGGTGTGAATATGTGGTTTTTTTCTAAGAATCAGACAAGAAGGGGGCTAGAAAATTATTGTTTTTCATAAAAGGCCTTGCAGAATATTTTCCACTTTAAACTATGTCCATGAAGAATTTTGATGAAATTAAAAGCTAAATTAGGGGAGGGAGAGAGAGAGAAAGAGTGCCAAAAGCTAAATCTTTTTGCACTTTATCCAGCATAATGCTTTTGTTAAAATTCCACTTTCAGCATTTTGTCCCTTATTTCCCAGTTTTCGAGAACTCCCATTTAAAATTCTTTTGCTAACTTTTAAAGTCACTGAAAATATGATTCAGTAGCTTCTTTTCTTCAAACTAATTCTTCTGTTCTAGTTAAATGGTCTTCTTATTAATACTTAAATATAAGAAGGTGTGCATCTTTCAGTTTTTCTTACTGCAACATGGAGAACCCTCTCATTTTTCTCTCTCCTACTGACATCCAATATACATTGTTAGCACTCTTCTTTGAATTCCTCTGAATTTATAATTTAATGTGATTTGTTATATTACTATCTAAATCTCATATGTAGGGATACCTGGGTGGTTCATTTGGTTAAGAATCTACCTTCAGCTCAGGTCACTAACCCAAGATCGTGGGATGAAGTTCCACATCTGGCTCCTTGCTCAGCGGGAGCCTGCTTCTCCTTCTGCCTGCCACTCCCGCTGCTTGTGCACATGTTCTCTTTCTCTGACAAATAAATAATATCTTTAAAAAACAATAATAGGGGCACCTGGGTGGCTCAGTGGGTTAAGGCCTCTGCCTTCGGCTCAGGTCATGATCCCAGGGTTCTGGGATCGAGCTCCACATCAGGCTCTCTGCTCAGTGGGGAGCCTGCTTCCTCCTCTCTCTGCCTGCCTCTCTGCCTACTTGTGATCTCTGTCTGTCATATAAATAAATAAAATCTTCAAAAATAATAATAATAATAAATAAATAAATCTTGTATGTATTACTTCTGCTATGACTGCCAAGTAGATGTCTTCTCCTGTGTATCCAAACAGGATTTGAAACCATACAAACTATAAATTCCAAAGCATTGTTCATGAATCAGGAATGAATGAGTCAATGAATGAATAAATACACACATATATATGTAAGAAGCTAACAAACAGTAAATAAATGTTCAACTTAAATTTGAATTAAAAAATAACACACCTTCTCAGTTTTAAGATTTTTTTAAAAAATTATTTATTTGACAGACAGAGATTACAAGTAGCCGGAGAGGCAGGCAGAGAGAGAGAGAGGAGGAAGCAGGCTTCCTGCTAAGCAGAGAGCCCGATGTAGGGCTTGATCCCAGGACCCTGGATGATGACCTGAGCTGGAGGCAGAGGCTTTAACCCACTGAGCCACCCAGTTACCCCTACCTTTTCAGTTTTAAAGAACGAATATGTTACTCCCAAATTGCTTCTTTCCAGATATGGTTCTTTGAATTAAGAAGACATTATTAAGGATTTCTAAACACTCTTTAAGGAATATATAGGCTTCCGAAATGAGAAATCAGCATTCAATTGAAATTTCTAGAATCACCTTAGTCCATAATAATGAACCACAAAAATCTTTTGAATTTTATGATCATGGGTAATTTTCATAACATTTTCTAAATTTTCCTGGAATAAAATTTACAGTTCAGAAATAATTTCAAATGCCATAACAAGATTCTTTCTAGCTGAGAAAGAAAAGTAGAAGCATCCACTATTATAAGTAAAAAAAGAGGCTGGTAATACCCAGTCAATAGATTGCACACAAAAGTGTCTTCTGGAGGGGTCACTTGCCAGAGTGAATAGCTCACTTAGGCTTGGAGACAATCTGTCATCCTTTCCTCCATTAGTCTCTTCCTTAGCCAAACCACAAATATCCAGATTCCATTACATCTGTAGTCTAAGCTAAAGATCCTACTCCTCCACCCACAACACACATACAAAGAAGCTAAAATATCATCCCTTCCTGTACTCTGAAATTAAATAAAACTCTCATCTGTATTTTTCTGTCATCCCTCATTTGTTTTATTTAAATATGAGGGTAAAAATTAGGCCCTTGTATTTTAACTGACAAAACTTCCTTCGAATAAAACTCAAAGAGATTTTTTTTTTAACAAGGATGGTATAATACAAACTATCAAAATTGATAGGAGCTAGGGTGAATAGATGTGCAGGATGCACAAAAATAACTAGAAGAAACTGGTAAGAATGTACAGCAAGATGAGGAAGAAAACATGTCTGAGTCACCCACCTTTGGGCTTGGAAAGTTATATCTAGCATACACCTCGGACTCTTGGTCCCTTGTCAACCACTGTATCACTCTGGAGTCACTTGTGAAAGTCATGCAAACCCAAGACTCAGCTTCTTTCCTAAAAATATAAATGGGATTATCTGAGAAGTAATAAGTCATCCCATTTACGTTGTCTACTTCTGTTTACTAAGAACTTTATTTTTTTTTAAGATTTTATTTATTTATTTGACAGATGGAGATCACAAGTAGGCAGAGAGGCAGACAGAGAGAGAGGGGGAAGCAGACTCCCTGCTGAGCAGAGAGCCCGATGCGGAGTTTAGTCCCAGGACCCTGAGATCATGACCTGAGCCTAAGGCAGAGGCATAACCCACTAAGTCACCCAGGTACCCCAAGAACTTTTCTCAGTGATGAATATTTTATCTTGTCTAATGCTTACAGCAAACCTGTAAGATTATTCTACTTTGCAAATGAGTAAAATGAGGCTCAGAAAAGTTCAGCTATTTCCCCAAATTTATATAGATATCAGGAATTCTATTGTGTTCCCTTTAATACCACTATATGTTATAAACATAGATAGAAAAATGTGGTTTAAGAAGACTTTTAATACAATGTTGTACTTTGTTTTCAAAACTACAAAACAACTTTTGGGATGGGATCAGCAGAATTTTCATATCCATTTCACTAATACCTGAAAGAGACTGTGATTTACCCAAAGGCAACTGATAACTGAACTAAGATGATAATTCACATTATTTAATTTAATTTAATTAACTTAATTTAAAAGTCAGTGTATCAAGTGACACAAACAAATGCAAAGATATTCCATTCTCACAGATTGGGAGAACAAATATAGTATGTCCATACGACCCAGAGCAACCTATAGGTTTAATGCAATCCCTATCAAAAGACCAACAGAATTTTTCAAAGAACTAGAAAAAAACAATTTGGAAATTTGTATGGAACCACAAAAGACCCCAAATAGCCAAAGCAACCTTGAAATAGAAAAACAAAATTGGATGTGTCACAATCCCAGATTCTAAGATTTACTATAAAACTGTAGTATTCAAAACAACATGGTAGTGGCACAAAAATAGACACAGAGAGCAATACAACAGAACAGAGAGCTCAGAAATAAGCCCACAATTATATGGTCAATTAATTTTCAACAGAGGAAGCAAGAATATGCAATGGGGAAAAGATAGTCTCTTCAACAAATGGTGTTGGGAAAACTGGACAGCTACATGCAAAGGAATGAAACTAGACCACTTTCTTATACCATATATAAAAACAAACAACATGAGTTAAGAAACTAAATGTGAGACCAGAAACCATAAAAATCCTTGAAGAGAGAGCAGGTAGTAATTTCTCTGACATCAGCTGTAGCAACATTTTTCTAGAGGGGTCTCCAGAGGCAAGGGAAACAAAAGCAGAAATAAACTACAGGGACTACATCAAACTAAAAACTTTTGCATCAAAGAAACAATCAACAAAACTAAAAGATAACCTATGGAATGGGAGCAGATATTTGCAAATGACATGTCCAATAAAGGGCTAGTATGCAAAATATATAAAGAACTTATAAAACTCTACACCCAACAAACAAGTAATCAAGTTAAGAAATGGGCAGAAGACATCAATAGACATCTTTCCAAAGAAGATATCCAGAGGGCTAATAAACACTTGAAAAGATGTTCAACATCACTCACCATAAGAGAAATACAAATCAAAACCACGATAAGATACAACCTCACACCTTTCAGAATGGCTAAAATTAACAACAGGTGTTAGCAAGGATGCAGAGAAAGGCAAATCCTCTAACACTTTTGGTGGGAATGCCAACTGGTGGAGCCACTCTGGAAAAGCAGGGAGGTTTCTCAAAAAGTTAAAAAATAGAACTACCTTCTGACCCAGCAATTGCACTATGAGGTATTTATCCAAAGGACATAAAGATGCAGAATCAAAAGGGTACATGCACCCAGGTGTTATAGCAGCATTATCAACAACAGCCAAACTATGGAGAGTCCAAATGTCCATCGACTGATGAGTGAATAAAGATGTGGTGTATGTATATACATATATATACACATGTGAAATGATGTGGATGGAATCAGAGTGATCATGCTAAGTGAAATAACTCAGTCAGATAAAGACAAATACCATACGATTTCACTCAAGTGTGGAATTTAAGAAACAAAACAGATGAATATATGTGAAAGGGGAGAAAAAGACAGAGAGAAACAAACCATAGAGAACAAACTGAGAGCTGATAGAGGGACGTGGGTGGGGAATGGGCTAGACAGATGATGGGCATTAAGGAAGGCACTTGTTATGAGGAGCACTGGGTGTTGTATGTAAGTGATAAATCACTGAATTCTACTTCCAAAACTAATACTGTACTGTATGTTAACTAACTAGAATTTAAATATGAATTTAAAGAAAAACACAGTGAGGTACTACCTTATACCTGTCAGACTGGCTAAAATAAAAAACACATGAAACAACAAGTGCTGCCAAGGATGTGGAGAAAAAGGAACCCTTATGCACTATTGGTGGAAATGCAAACTGGTATAGTCACTGTGGAAAACAGTATGGGGGTTCTTCAATGATTAAAAGTAGAATTACCATGTGATCCAGTAATCACACTATTGGGTATTTACACAAAGCACACAAAAACACTAATTTGAAAAGATATAATCACCCTTACATTTATGCCAGCGTTTTTTACAATAGCCAAATTATAAAAGCAATCCAAGCGGTGTCCACTGATAGATGAATGGTTAAAGATGTGTTTTATACACACATAAACACACACACACACACACACAATGAAAAATCATTCAGCCATAGAAAAAAATGACATCTTGCCATCTGCAGTAACACGGATGGATCTAGAGGGTATAATGCTAAGTGAAATAAGTCAGAGAAAGATAAATACTATATGATTTCACCTATATGCAGAATTTAAGAAACAAAACAAAGAAAAAAAGAAACAAACCAAAAAAGCAGACTCTTAACTACAGAAAACAAACTGATGGTTACCAAAGAGAAGGTGGGTAGGGAAATGGGTGAAATGGGTGAAGGGGATTAAGAGTACACTTATGATTAGCACTGAGTAATGTACAGAACTGTTGAATCATCACACCTGAAACCAATATAACATTGTATGTTAATTATACTGGAATTAAAAATAAAATAAAATTCTGACTGGGAGAAAATTTTATAAACAAATAAGAAGATCTCTTTTTTAAAAAAATCATTGCTTCAAAAATGCTTACCAGAGCTTGGAGAGAACCTAATTCAAAATTCCATTACATATGGGTAAGAAACCAAGGACCTCAAAGTAGAGGGCACTTCCTTAAGGTCACACAAACCAGGACTGGTCTGAACAGAAGCTGAATTCCTAGGCAGTTCAGTGCTCTCTGCCCTGCAGAGGTCACTGCCTGTTACTCATGCACACACACATGCACACAAATAAGCATGCGCCTGCTCATTCAGATGGTATTAACATTAAGGATTTGTTGACTAACAGGAAAATACTTCTCTTTTTAAGCTCAGAGTAGGAAATTGCATGACGATTTCTCTTTCTAATTTTCCACTATGAACAGCACCATGGAGAGAATCTGACAGAGACTGACAGTGGTGGCACCAACACCATGACACAGAGCTGTCAAAGGTGAAATCAGAAAAGATCTCAAGATATAAATATTCGGAATTTGCTGCTTCTAGATGGTGTTTCCAACATGGAACTGATGAGAGATCCATCCCTTCTCCCTGCCGTTGGCCCCTCCCATCAGTCCCCAATATTATTACCATAGTATATCTTTCATTCTGAATTCCTAAAGCAAAAGACACATGTGATGTTTTACATCTTTGCTGAGCCAATTAGAAAAATAAAGAGTGGAGTTTAGAGAACAAGGAAGAAAGAAGGAGGAACTCCTTGTTCATGAGAACAACAATACCAGATTCCATTTTAGCAGCCAATATCACTATATATTCACAGTCTATGTAGGGATCTTGGAAGTAGCTTCTGCACTACAATTCCTGAGATGGAACTCAGCAGTCCCAACAGCCAAACAGCTCAAAAGTTAACTTAAGGTAGGAAAAGTTTAAAAAAAAAATCTTATGTCAATCCAATAGCTAACTGTAGTGTCATATCAGAACTTAGACGCAGTCAGGGAAATCATATAGTCTTAGCAGACCTGAAGAAATTTTGGATAATGACTCCAATCTACATGTTATCACACAGGAAAACTGAGGCTTACAAAGAGGTTAAATATTTGGCTCAAAAATCACACAGAAAGTGTCAGAACCAAAACAGAACCCAGGTTTCAACATCCTAAAGAACTAACATGTCCTATTAAAGGATGTTTGGGAAAAGTTAGGATCCCTTGTTCAGTTCTTTAATGTTGATATCAAAGAGGGGGAGTGCCACACCTCCACATAGTCTCTCACTACACTATGAAAACCAGACTCTCTTGAGCTGGCAGGGAGCCCAAAGGTCTTGAGATCACAGGGGCCAGAGTCTAACATTGAAGCACCAGAATGGTAAGGGAGTGGGCACAACTGCTGACAATATTCCCTGTGTACCCTAAGATTCCCATGAAATTAGGACTTGGTGATGACCACAGAAGCTTTTCAACTATTAGAAAAGAAAAATGAATACATAAGTCAGGACCCATTCTGGGTATTTTCACATTATTTCCTTTGTTTAAATGTTACAACACCTCTAAAGGTAGGAATAATCTATCCATAATGAATACTGAAGGTTGCCTACAAAACCATGTGGGTTTTTTTTTTTTCATTTTTCAGTACTCACAAAAATGTTCCCACAGTGAAACTCTAGATCCAACTATTTTAGTAACAAATCAGTCAAACTGCACACAAACTCTCCCACAGAAAAGAAAAATAAAACAATACCCACTAGCATAACCTTGATACCAAAGCCTGATGTTGACAAAGCTAAAAAAGGAAAGGCTGCCATAAACAAAGATGCAAGAATCCTAAACTAAATATTAGCAAAACAAATTCAACAAAGTAAGAAAAACTCAGAATTCTAATCTTAAGCAAGGTTGGTTGAGGATTAGAAAACAAATTAATTAATCTATTAAAATCAAATAATGGGCTATTAAAAGGCATGATTTTTAAATAGAGGCAATGAAATTACAGAATTCAACATCTATTCTTGATTTAAAAGAAAAACATCTTAACAATCTAGAAATAGGTTTTCTTTTTATCTACAAAAAAAAGTGTCATTTAAAATATTGAAATGTTGATATCTATTCCTTTGAGATTCAAAACAAGGAAATGCTGTTCTCTAAGTCAAAAACATGAGGTCCTGGCCAATGCAGATTGGGAAGAAAAAAGGCATAAGAAAGTAAATATATTTAACAGATATCAAAAATTATATGATTACCCTAAAAGTATTTTTTAAATTATGACAAAATGTTACAATATATGAATATGTGAGAAAACATTTTGCCAATCTGCTAAATATGAAATCAACATTTAAAAAATCTATGCCACTCCTATACACCAGCCAGAAACAGAAAATCAAAATTTTACAGAAGTTACTCTTTAGAGTACCACCAAAAATATGAAGTACATAGAAATAAATCTAACAAAAGATTTTTAAGATGATTGTAGAGAAAGTTACAAAACTTCATGGAAAAATGCTTCAGTAACTCTAAATATATAAACAGATATACCATATTCATGAACTGAAAGACAATATTGTAGTAATGTCAATTCTCACAAATCTAACCCATAAATTCAATGCCTTCTTGATAATATCACAATGCTTTGGAGGAATTTAATAAGTTAAACCTAAATTTTAAATCAAATAACAGAAAAAGCCAAGAACACTCTTGAAGAAAAAGAATAAGGCAGGAGGATTTCCCCTACCCAATATCATGTCTTACTATAAAGCTGCAATAATCAGGATGATGTGGTATTGGTGTTGCATGGATCAATGGAACAGAACAGTGTGTGCAAAAAGATCTTCCCATGTTAATGGACATGATATATGACAAAGGTGCTATTGCAAATCTGCGTAGAAAGAATATCACTTTCCCCGCAAATTGTCCTGGGCTTGCTATTAATCAAAAAGGGAAAATACAAACAGAGTCACCTATATATTTTCTCACATTAAAAAAAATTGAAGGATAAGTTATGAAATAAAACAAAAGATCACATATAGAAGCGTGATGGAAAGAGTAAGGAGACAAGAATACAAACTATACTTCTCTAGATATCCATTAATTTGTAGATTTGACTTTGGAACCTTCAATATTTTACAAAATTATAAAACCAAATTAAATTATTTTTACAGTAATTTCTAACAACTAAGAACAGAAAGAAACAAACCTAACAGTATACCTAGTTGGTGGCAAAATCACTGCATGATAAAGAACTAATTTTACCCAGAGAGGTCTGGCCTTTACCCTGGGCTACAGGAAGGTGATTTCTAGGCCTAGGAATATCCTGCCTGACAGGAGTATTTCTTTATCAGGGGTTTTGGCCATTGACCTCACAATTCTGACCTCCAGGAGAGTAAGCCATAAGGGCAGTGTGTAGTTCAGCCTCAATATAAACATTAGATGTCAAAGACTCAAGTGAGCTTCCCTGGTTGGGGATATACTTTGGGTTATTGCCACAAACTGTAGCCTAGAGGAAGAAAGGCTACTAGGATTCCATGGCAAGAGGATGACTGGAAACTTCACACTTGGACCTCCCAGACATCAACTTATGTGTCACTCCCTTTCACTGACTGTAATGTTTATCCTTTCACTGTAATAAAACTGCAATTTTAAATATAGCACTGTCCTGAGTCCTATGAATCATTGAACCTGAGTGTGGTTCTGGAAATGCTCAATTTATACCCCAGTGGTGAGAAATGAGGAACTCCTGGAACCCCTGAACTTGTTTGTGTCTCGTGTGAGAAGTGAGGGAAATCTTGTGGGTCCTGTTCCATCAGACTTTGTAGTTTGGCAACCCACAGAGGTCAACTATAGCAAGTAACTCTAAAACATAGTAATTATCATTAGGAGATTAAAAAATATGCAAACAAAAAATACTTAATCTGTATTTAGTGAATTATATTGTTGGCTGTAGTACTGATATTTTTATTCTGTAGCTGTTATGTGTGTTTTGGGGAATAGAAACACTAGTGCTTTTGAGACCAGGGATTTTAGGTGTGCAAAATAGATGCAGGATGGAATTTGAAAACGCTGTAGTCCTACATTTGATTTGGAAACAACTGTGTCTTTGTATTTTTAAAATAATACATATTTTCTAGCTCTGTCTGCTGAAAAGCTAGCAACAATGACTAACCTAGAAGGGAGCACTCCGAGCTCCTACACCATGTTCCTCTCTAATTGCCACTCTCAAGAGGAATCAGGGCCTCTTAGAGAAATGGCTGAAGCCCAGTCTGGGTGAAAACACTAACAAAATAGAGCTGGAATATCTTTTCAAATCAAACATCAAGGAAGCTATCAAAGAACACAAGAGTCAGGGGTTCCTGGGTGGCTCAGTTGGGTAAGCTTCTGCCTTCGGCTCAGGTCATGATCTCAGGGCTCTGGGATCAAGCCCCGCATTGGACTCTCTGCTCAGCTGGGAGCTTGCTTCCTCCTCTCTTTCTGCCTGCATCTCTGCCTACTTGTGATCTCTCTCTCTGGGTCAAATGAATAAATAAAATCTTTTTTAAAAAAAAGAATACAAGGGTCACATCAAATAGATTCAGAAGCAAAGTAAGAGGTATGTATGCACATGGAACTACGTACAAGAATGTTCATAACAGCTCTGTTTCTATCAGCCAAAACTGGGAAGAAACCCAATGGCCATCAATGCTAGAATGTTTAAACAGTTGTGGTAAATTCAAACAATGAAAATATCATTTCACAATGTAAATAAACTAATTGAAGATTCATGCATCAGCATCAGTGACTCTCATAAATGTGTGGTTGAGGCAAAGACACAAGGCACACACACAAACACAAAAAAATATGATTTCCCATATATAAACCTGAATACACATAAAGTTAAACTATATTGTTTAGGAATGCATGCACAGGTAAGAAAAAGCAAAGGAATGATTATCACCTAAAATATTCTTTGGGTTTATTCTATTGTTGTTGTTCTAATTTCTTTCACTAAATCTGAATTAAAATGCTTGATGTTTCTGCTTCTCTAATACTTGTGTAAAAAATGTATAGCTCCTTCATTCCATCTGAGTAGTGCTTTGCTTCACCTCTAAAGTACTGATATACTAGAGTCCTAGTATAAATATTCTAAATATTTCAAAATATTCATGATAATTTAATCTGACACATAAACTATGTAGATTTTTAAATTTCAAATGCATAGAGTTTTGTTCTGTCATTTTGTTGAGTCTCTAATTTTATTGTATTTTTTTAAAGATTTTATTTATTCATTTGACAGACAGAGATCACAAGGAGGCAGAGAGGCATGCAGAGAGAGGAAGGGAAGCAGGCTCCTCACCGAACAGAGAGCCCGATGCAGGGCTCGATCCCAGGACCCTGGGATCATGACCTGAGCCGAAGGCAGAGGCTTTAACCCACTGAGCCACCCAGGTGCCCCTAATTTTATTGTATTTTTATCAGAGAACATCAAATGTATAATATTGTTGCTTTGATATTTACTGTATTTAAGACTTGCATTTGTGGCCTATTTATATGATCCATTTTTGTAAAGTAAATGTCCCATGTTTGTGCTTGGAGAAATGCATAGTATTTCACTGCTGACTAATCTTGATATTTGTGTATTCAAATCTTCCATATCTTTAAATTTTTCTATTTGCTTGTTATCCATTAGTTCCTGTTGAAGAATGTGCTATAATCTCCTACTGTGATTAAGGGTTTGTCTACATCTCCTGGTAGTTATTAATTTTTACCTTATATATTTAGAGGTTATGTTATTAGCAGCATGAATGTTCAAGGATTATTATAAATTCCTAGTGGTGTTTTTGTAGGGAGAAGGTTAAGTCACAAGGTTTATACTTTTTGCCTTAACATATAGGACATCTGACATTAATCTTGCTACTATAAACTTTCTTTAAATTAGTAATTATGTAACTTTTTTGATGTTTTACTTTCAATTTTTCCATGCCATCCATTTTAGGTGTATGTTTTTTTATTTCATTATTTTTTAATCCAGTACCAGACCCTCTAACTTTTAGAAAGATGATTGAATTTACTTATATTTTTTTATTAAAGATACTTTTCTTTATTTAACATTTATCATTTTTATCATTTATCATTTATCTATTACCTATTTATCATTTTTTGTCTTACTTTTTTCCTTTCTCAACTTTCATTGAACAAATCTACTTTATTTTTTATCTTCCCTTGTTTAAATGCTACTCATTTCATTTCTATTCTGTATTGACTATTATATTTGCAATATGCATGTTTGATTTACCAAATCAATTCTATACTCTCCTTCCAAATAAATCCTAAAGCACTTTAATATGAATCACCACTCCTTCCTCCATGTAATTCTTACCCATTATTCAGTTCCACCTATCTTTAACATCCATGAATAACCATCATAGTAATGCTACTGTTTTCATTTTTCCAAACTTTACTAATTTACTCTCACTTGTGATTTAATTTCACTTGTGAACTCAGCATCAATGGAAATTACTTTTCTCATGTGTGTCCTGTGCACTGTGAGTTGTGCAATTGTCCCTTTGGGGGATAAATTATCTTTGAATTTCCTCTTTATCTCTAGTACATCAAGATTTCATTTTCTCTTGAGCTCAGCTAAGCATTTAAAATATTTAATTGCTGGGTACCTGGGTGGCTCAGTTGGTTAAGCATCCAACTCCTGATTTCATCTCTGGGGTCATGATCTCAGGGTTGTGACATCTAGCCCCACATTGCATTCCACACTGAGTATGGAGACTGCTTAAGATTCTACCTCTCCCTCTCCATCTACCCCTCCTTGCAGCTCTCTCACTCTTTCTCCCTCTCAAAAAAAAAAAAAAAAAATCATTGCTGTATTATTTTACCCAGCATTTCTGAATGTTTGGAAAGGAATACGGTGCCAAACAGACTCAATCTGCCATGCTGCTAAGAGCCAATAATTTCAGATAAATTTACCCTACCACTGTTGTGTTACCAACTTTTGGTTACCTACTCCCTACCAGCTAAACACCCAATTTGTTATACTGGCTTGTAAGACCTTCTAAGACATGACTCATTCATCAGTGATCTTGTTTCATACAGTTTATGAGTCTATACCTAAAACTTCATCATGTGTTTCAACATGAAATAATAAATAATGCCAACCTGTCTACATCTTAAGATATAAACTTATATATAGAATAAATGTGACATTTATCCAGATGTTTTCATAGCAGCAAATTTTAACAATAATGACAATAATAATAATAAAGGGTTTTGGAGTGTTTGGTATGTACCTGGCTTTACATGCTTTACATAGGTTATCACATTTAATGCTCACAAAAACCCTACATTATTAATCCATTTAAGATTGTTTCATTACAGGGACGCCTGGGTGGCTCAGTTGGTTAAGCAGCTGCCTTCGGCTCAGGTCATGATCCCAGTGTCCTGGGATCGAGTCCCACATCGGGCTCCCTGCTTGGCAGGGAGCCTGCTTCTTCCTCTGCCTCTGCCTGCCACTCTGTCTGCCTGTGCTCCTCTGTCTGCTTGTGCTCTCTCTCTCTCTCTCACAAATAAATAAATAAAATCTTAAAAAAAAAAAAAAAGATTGTTTCATTACAGCTAAGCACTAATCTAAGTACTGTCTCATTATACTAAGTACTAATTACTAACTACATTTACCAATATCCTTGATCTGACAGCACTTTCTTTTTTTTTTTTTAAGATTTTATTTATTTATTTGACAGAGAGGAAGACAGCACAAGTAGGCAGAGAGGCAGGCGGTGGGGGGGGGGGGAAGCAGGCTTCCCACTGAACAGAGAGCCAATGTGGGGCTCAATCCCAGGACCCTGAGCTCAACCAACTGAGCCACCCAGGCGCCCCTGACAGCACTTTCTAAAACCCAAAATAACCAAAATCTGTGCCATGGCTCTCAGTATCAAGCTTATTAGAAAAGCATTGAATGGTGGCCCTAACACATGTCAAGTACTACTATTCTTCTTCTGAAGATTTGTTTCTTCTGTAACAGTGAAAAATGAAGAAAAATATGTAAACAGGCATTTAAAGCAGAGTGAATATAGTACATTCTGATATAATATTCTCAGTATCTCTAGTATCCTTTTCTTCTCTTTAACACAGTCACTTGCCTTCATGACAGTGAGAAACAGCACATCATGTGAACCCAAACATAGCAATTAGCTTTTCAGCATCTTTCTAGAATCAAAGACTTTGTCTACTCTAAGTGTTTTGGTTTCTGAAATATTACTTTTCCTTTCCATAACTTTTATTTTGTTCAGTGGATTATTTCAATGACTTGATAAACAGTGAGAAACAATGTCAAAAATGGTATAAAATGCATGTAAGTATAGCTCATTAGGGCCTGAGAAGACTATATTGGCTCTTAGACATTATGATTTAGATGTTACCTTAGAGATTACCTAATCTAACACCTGCATTTTACATATATATGTAATATAAGCTTACATATGTTTATATAATATTTGCTTATATATGTATATACACATATTTATTTATACATATAACCTTGGATTATATATGCATATATATATATATATATACACGTTTGGATTTACATATATATGTACATCTAATATATAGCATATATATAAATTTACATGTGTTTATGTATACCCAATGACTCACTGCCCCAATCTTCGGATAAGTTTATTATATTTTCTCCTTTAAAACCTTCAACACAACTTATCCTATTCTTCATTCTCAGCTGATTAAGTTGTTTCTTAATTCACTGAAAAAATATAAAGAATGAGAAGAAAATTTTCACATGCTCCCACCATCAAATTCACTTACTGACATGAATCAGCCTACATACTCAACTTAGCCTCCTGTTTTAGTGGGTTTTGAAGTCTGTGTGCTCTATGTAATGCCAACTCCCCTACCCACCTACCCACCCACCCACTGTATATTAGGTCCCTTCCCCTCTCACCTACTCATGAACCCTTTTCTTGCAATTGTTCTCTCTCTCCTGAATTATCATACCACTTCTATCCCAATTTCCTATCAATTTTCTTGTTATCTTGTTTCTTATACCTCAAGATAGTTCTCACCTTGGGGCTTTGTTTTTCTTTGTTTTCTTCCCTATTTTTTCAGAGTTCTTATTTCACTTTCTTTTTTCATTGAAGTCATTTTGAAAATGTCACCTCCTCAGAATGAGCTTCCCTGATCCTATTCTATAAAGAGCTCTCTAACCATGAACCTTTACTAGCCTACTTTATAGTTCTCATAGCATTTATCATTTCCTAAAATCATTTTGTTCACCTATTTAGTTATTTGCCTATTTATTGTCTGGAAACAATGTTTGAGGAGAAAAGACTTTACCTTTTTGTTCACTACTATATCCACAACCTAACAGTACAGGCACATAGAAGGCACTCAGTGAATATTTGCTGTCAGAATAAATGAGTAAGCATAAAATATATACATGCAATGTTTCATTATTATCATTTGAGGACTCAAATATACACATGTATAAATGAAACTCCAAGCAGTGTAAAAACACAATGAGTTTATACATTTTTCCATTAAAAGTTTACGTGTATACCTTTTCACACACAAAAATAAAATCACAAAACTCTCTTATTAAATTATTTAAAAATATCTCCCACTGTTCATAGTATTAGGCATGTGGTATCCACTCAAGTAAAACAGGTAACACAATGAAACAAAAATATGTAAAATTATTTATTTTGTTCATGACTACTAATGGTCCCCATAACTTATATGCATATTGTTTACTAAAGAGATAAACAACTAATCAAAACCATAAGGAGAATATGCTTATTCTTTGGTGTATCATTTACTAGTTTTGTGAAGTGTTCAGATAGATGCTCCCTGAGGTTCCTTGTAGCTACAACATCCTATAAAACTAGGAATTATTAATTTTTATGGTACCCTCAAATATCTGTCATGCAGTTATTACCAACCAAAAGGAGAAATCATAAAATAGTGACCTGTTGATTCTGTATCTCTTTGAGGTGTTCAAAATGTTCTAGAAAATCTTACATCTATTTTAGAAGGGAAAAAAAAAGTAAAGGGCTTACTCCAATAGCCAATCAGCACTGACATTATAATCAGTTCACCAAGAGGCTGAAAAATATTGTTATTCTGTTATTATTTCAGAAAGTTAAAGTTACGTGAGAAAATCACGTTTTAAGCTTTATATTATCTCTTTTCTTACTCTCTCCCTACCTCTATAGTCAATCAATGAGTATATAACTAATAAGCAAGTAAACCCTACTATTTTTTTAAAGATTTATTTATTTATTTCAGGAGGTGAAGAGAAAGAGAGTGCCAGTGGAAGGGAGGGAGAGAGAGAAAATCTCACACAGACTCCCCACTGATCACAGAGCCCAATGTAGGGCTCAATCTCAAGACCTTGAAATCATGACTTGAGCTAAAATCGAGTCTAACACTTAACCAACTTGCCAATCACTTCACAATCTGCATTATCTTCTTATCTTTAGCAATGAACAATGGATTCATCATGTTTTCATTTTTTATTTAACATCACTCTAACACTTGGGGCAGTGGTCAGGGGGGTGGAATCTACTTTCATTTTCCAGCCTGGTACACACCAATTTCAAAGCTAATCTTTTCTAAGACAAATGACAATTTTAATTTTAACTGTATTTCCCATTTTTCACCCAGAACAACCAACCTGAGAATAAACAAACAAAACAAATGAACAAAGTATAAAAGAAAGAAAGAGAGAGAGAGGTAAAAAATTGACTCTTAAGAGATGAAGAGAAGAAACTGGTGGTTGTGGGGGGGGGGGCTGAGGGTAAAATAAAAGGCAGGGATTAATGAGTACATTTATCACAATGAGCACTGGGTGACATATGGAAGGGTTGAATCACGGTATTATATACCTGAAACTATTATAACACTGTAGGTTAGGTATACTGAAATTATATTTTTTAAAAAGTGAAAAAAAAAAAAGAAAGAAAAGAAAACACACTAGATCATGTTATGAGCAGTTTAAGAGTGTAGCACAAAATTTCCACACTGGTACAAAATGATAATCTATGATCTCTCTACTACTTCCATGAGCAATGCATAAGTTTGAAATCCTCTGGAAATGGGTTAAATGTGTCCTATATGCAGAACTTCTCTTATTAAGCATTATACATGCATCAACCAGAAATTTACTCAAATACTTTAATAATAATAATGTTTTTGGCCTAGATTATTTCTCTTTAAAAAAATGGTTATTTAAATCCTGCTACTCTTTATCATAACTCCCTCTAATAATGCTAAATTAACACTAAAATTCTGTACTATGTCTAAAGTAATATACTTTATAAATTTGTGACTGACTTTCTTTATTTTTTATTAAATAATACCTTCTTTTTTTTTTTGGCCATTCACTGCTTTAGAGGCATCCAGGGAAGTTGTTGCTGAGATGAATGAACTTCACAGTTTGGGGCGAATCTTTATCTCGATATTGAAGTGGGGAGTCACTTCAAACAGCTATTATTTCTTTACCTACTGGTTGCTTGCAATAAATTCCAGCATTTCTGTCTAAGTTCTTGCTGTGTACCTGTGTACTCCCTTCAACACTACTTTTCCAAAACTGATGTATGTCTTGTATATTTAGATCTTTGTGAAAACATATACTACACCTTTGTGGTCTGATGATAAAAGCGACAAAAGGAACTTATCCAGAGATCTGAGACAGGTTCTACTCACCTATAATGGATACAAACACACTTGTTTGTCAAAAAAAAAAAAGCAGCACATTGACCTTAATGCTGACTTGAAGCTCAATCAGATCAATTCTGACCAGGGAGTACCAGAATCATATATTCACATACTTTTCCAACCAAAAGCTCAAATACGGCTTCGTGGAGTTTCCTCAAACATACTTCAGGTTTGAGGTATGTTCCTCAAGCATTCTTCAGGAAGAAGAAGGAAGGGTTAGATGTATAAAACAAAGTGATTGACCAAAAGTTTCTTTGAAGACTGATGTTTCATTTCTAAAATGAATGTGAATTTATACTCTAACCATAATATACATATTATTCTTAACAGTTAAATAATATTTCTAATTATCATCAATAAAAAGTTCTGCTAATTTTGTCAATGATTAATTGGTAAAATGGTGTTGTACTGGATCTATCAGTTTAAGATTACTGGACTAGAGTAAAGCCAGCTGGCATCATTCACATTACGTTGAGCATCTAAGCTTCTTCTCTGACCTCACATCACACTATTTTGAGATCCTAGGCTCGCATAAATACTTGAATACAAATGGCAGTGCTTTTCTTAATGTTCTTGAGCTGTATCAAGGAAAAGTAATGCAGTGTTATGTTGCAAATCTTGCCAAAGAGATGGTACAGTGTTTGATACTCATTGTGGAAACCAAAATAACTATGTATAGATCAGGTGTACCTAATTATGAAACTGAAATTTCTGTGGCATATTCCTTTCCATCTCAAGAAAATAGTTATCAAGAGTCTTTTTCTTCAATAAAGAAATTTTGTATGCTCTGTAATTGATGCTAATTCTAAATTTTCATCAGATATAAGTGAATTAGATTTCTTAGAACTCATAGTTGCTACATGAACTTCTTTTGTTCAACTCCCCAATTTCAATATCTATTCAATTATGTCAGACAACATAAAATCATTTAGAGTCCTATCATGTAAGTTGATTAAGAGAGTCAGCTAAATAAGTCAATATGGTCAGCAACTTTATATCACAAAGGTGAAAAGTGTATTTTCTCCGGGTTTTTATCATTTACTATGTCTTATTTTCTCCAATTTAACACACAGAAACATACACATGCAAATGAAGACAAGTTACCTTCTCCAGCACCTTCTCCATGCTAAGTCAATATAATAATAATGATGATAATGGCAGCTACCATTTATGTTATATTTATGATGAGCCAGTGATGTGTAATTGCTTTAGGTGAATTTTCTACTTAATGCATTAAGTAACTCCATTTAGAGTAGGTATTATAATTATCTTCATTTTACATTAGGGAAAAAAAATGAAGGTATCACACATAGAAACAGATTCTAACTCAGGCTCTCCATAGCTCACGCTATAACCATTATGCTGTATTGCATCCATCTAGTTAAAGAACACACTTTCAAAGTCACTTTCCAATACAAATTTGAAGGGATAAATATGTTTAACATACGAGTGTTCTTAGTCTTTACTCTTTCCCTGCTTGTTAGTAAATTTCTAACTTTGTATGCTTTAGCTTTTTACTCTCTTCTGCCCTTCAAGGGGTTCCTTCTTCCCCAACCATTTCTAGGGCTTTTTTGAATGAAGGGAAGGGATTGGGGGAATGGAAGGGGGAGAAGTCAGTGTTTCTATAGTGAGTTCTGGAAGGATACCTCCAGAAATTTTGGGAAGCCTGGAAAGAAGCAACTATAGTTTCTGAGAATAGTATATGAGAAAGAAATGAAAACTACTATACTAAATCCCTTCATTTTGTTCAATAAACACAAGAAATAGTCTTTGGAAACTGCTTGCTGTGACTGTGTTCTTTGGACCACAGTAACACTGGGATCCAACTGTGAGGGTTGATATAACAAATTTTTCTAAAAATAAAGCTACTCAAGCTATTGCTTTAAACAAATCTTACCTTTTAGAGTGTCATTATACAAAGAATGGCCTAGAGAATCAGAAGGTTAACCTTTGGCCTGGTGTTCTGGCTGAACTGCCATGGCTTATGTTGGGGAGAGAGCAGCAGGACCTTTAGGACGGGTATTTCCTATCTTGGATTTTGCCCCATCTGGCTCATGCGCACATGGTTTTTCCCAGTCAACACTGTGATTGTGAAAATATTTATTGGCTGAGCACTTTTCTACCACTTAAAACTCTAACACTTTTCCAAATGCATGTTTTCATGTATGCCATTATCATAAAATAGAATGTAAGGATGAATACTAATATAAGCTTTCATGCCACATATTAAAGAAATAGAATAACCTCGGTTTTTAAAACATTTGTCCAGGAGTATATTAGGACCACAATAAAATGCACCATTTGAGCACTCAGTAAGGGCAACTTTTTCAGTCTGATTGTTTCTTTGTGATCTAAAACAGATTTGACCAGATCTACAACCCAGAGTATCGCAAAATGTTTCCATTATTTGCATTTCACTTTG
Source organism: Taxidea taxus jeffersonii (assembly GCA_003697995.1). Lineage (NCBI taxonomy): Eukaryota > Metazoa > Chordata > Mammalia > Carnivora > Mustelidae > Taxidea > Taxidea taxus. The sequence continues at coordinate 19,569 of ML103860.1, forward strand.
AGTAATAATTCTGAAATTGCCTTTGAAAGAGGCTTCAAGCAAGTTTTTGTTACTGTTTACTTTGAACGTAGCTCTAGCAGATGCTGGATTCCCTCCCTTCTCCACCCTCTAGGCATTCATCTCTATACACTGAAGACCACTTACTAGAAACACTTGCAACTCTCTGCCAGAGCTCTCTTTTCTGACTTTAGGAGCATAATCACTGAGGGAGCAGGACAAGCTACAAGTGCTTCTGTCAAACATGACAGATGGAAGTTGGTTAAATTTCCTACTTTTCTGCCCCCTCAATTCATGCTGACTCTGATATGTTCTACACTACATTCCAGAATTCCTGGTGGGATTAAGCCCCAGGTGTCTGCATTTGATAATTGGCTTAATAATACTCTTTCCCTTCATTAGTTCCCTTCATTTCCTTGACTCACTTCCCACTTCCTGGCAGTGTCTCCAGGATCACCTCCACTTACACTCAAATATTTGTCTCCAGGTCAGCTTTAGAAGAAATCTAAATGAGACAATACTCATACTCATATTTTTACAAACAAAAATATGATTGATTGATGATTGTAACTGCGGAAAGAACATGAACAGGTTTGTAGAAGATAGTGATGTTTCATGTAATCAAAAGTCTGTTGTTTTAATGTTGCTTTGTATTGGGATTAACTCAGTTTTCACTAACCAAGAAGAATATATATTCAACTGTTTGGACCTATGTTAGACTGATGAAAAACATCACATATTTACACTCATATTTAAAAGAATATGTATTATTTCCACAAAAATGGACTCAAAATGGATGAAAGACAGGAATCCATCAAAATCCTTGAGGAGAACACAGGCAGCAACCTCTTCAACCTCAGCCACAGCAACTCCTTCCTAGAAACATTGCCAAAGGCAAGGGAAGCAAGTGCAAAAATGAACTACTGGGGGGCGCCTGGGTGGCTCAGTGGGTTAAAGCCGCTGCCTTCGGCTCGGGTCATGATCCCAGGGTCATGGGATCGAGCCCTGCATCGGGCTCTCTGCTCTGTGGACAGCCTGCTTCCTCCTCTTTCTCTCTGCCTCTCTGCCTACTTGTGATCTCTGTCTATCAAATAAATAAAATCTTTTTTAAAAAATTAACTATTGGGACTTCATCAAGATCAAAAGCTTTTGCACAGCAAAGGAAACAGTGAACAAAACCAAAAGACAACTGACAGAATGGGAGAAGATATTTGCAAACGACATATCAGATAAAGGGCTAATATCCAAAATCTATAAAGAACTTAGCAAACTCAACACCCAAAGAACAAATAATCCAATCAAGAAATGGGCAGAAGATACGTACAGACATTTCTGCAAAGAAGACATCCAGATGGTCAACGGACACATGAAAAAGTGCTCCATATCACTCGGCATCAGGGAAATACAAATCAAAACCACAATGAGATACCACCTGACACCAGTCAGAATGGCTAAAATTAACAAGACAGGAAATGACAGATGTTGATGAGGATGCGGAGAAAGGGGAAACCCTCCTACACTGTTGGTGGGAATGCAAGCTGGTACAGCCACTCTGGAAAACAGCATGGAGGTTCCTCAAAAAGTTGAGAACAGAGCTACCCTATGACCAAGTAATCACACTACTGGGTATTTACCTTAAAGATACAAATGTAGGGATCTGAAGGAGCATGTGCACCCAATGTTTATAGCAGCAATGTCCATAATAGCCAAACTATGGAAAGAAATCAGATGTCTATCAACAGATGAATGGATAAAGAAAATGTGGTGTATATATGTATATACAATGAATACTACACAGCCATCAAAAGAAATGAAATCTTGCCATTTGTGACGATGTGGATGGAACTAGAGGGTATTATGCTGAGTGAAATAAGTCAATCAGAGAAAGATAATTATCATATGATCTCTCCGATATGAGGAATTTGAGAGGCAGGGTGGGGGATTTGGGGAGTAGGGAAGGATAAAATGAAACAAGTGGGATTGGGAGGGAGACAAACCATAAGAGACTCTTAATTTCACAAAACAAACTGAGGGTTGCTGGGGGGTGGGGAGGGTAGAAAGTGTGGTTGGGTTATGGATATTGGTGAGGGTATGTGCTATGGTGAGTGCTGTGAAATGTGTAAGCCTGATGATTCACAGACCTGTACCCCTTGGTCAAATAATATATTATATGCTAATAAAAATAATTAAATTTTAAAAATGTGTTATTTTGGTAAACAAGCATTAATGGTAGAAGCCAATAACTTCAGCATAGTCTCTTTTTACCAGTGTGTCATCCTGTTCATGATGACAACTCTACAAGAGAGTACAAATAGGGACGCCTGGGTGGCTCAGTTGGTTAAGCGGCTGCCTTCAGCTCAGGTCATGATCCCAGCGTCCTGGGATCGAGTCCCACATCGGGCTCCTTGCTTGGCAGGGAGCCTGCTTCTCCCTCTCCCTCTGCCTGCCTCTCTGTCTGCCTGTGCTTGCTCTCTCTCTCTCTAACAAATAAATAAATAAATAAATAAATAAAAAGAGAGTACAAATAAAGCACCACAAACCCACAAGCCACAGAAGTACCACATTTTTACTCATTACATAAATGCCTTTCTCATTGGTTTTCTACTTTTGCATGCATGTAATAAAACTTTTTAAAGAGTTTAAAAATTCAGAACACCTACTTCTGATGTCTAGTAAAACTGGTAATCTAAGGAGATGCATTGTATTTTACTGGGGCATCTAGTATTCACAAAACATTATTGGGCACCTGAGTGTATTTTGGGGGGGCAGGGTGGTATGTGTGCATATACTAGCTTGAGAAGCATGATACAGAACAATCCCATGGTTCCCCTCATAATGATGTAGATCTGTGTCCCCATAATCTTCAAAAAGCCAAACGTTTTTTAAAGGCTTACATGGGTAACTCAAAATCATACTTACAATTTTTTTCCGGGTGCCAGCCATATTTCTTTGTTTTAATAATCTGGTAAAATTGAAGACATCACCCTTAGGCATCTTCAGTTGAAAATAAAATTAGTAAGCACCTTTTTATTAATCTCCACCATCGCTCATCAACTATTCTCCTCTTGCCTAGACCTACTCTTTCCTGTGTTAAGTTCTACGGTAGGTGTAATTATTTAGATGCTCAACAGGAGCATTCACCATTGATAAATTCTCTGCAAGAAGCTGAGTCCCTTTGTGAACGCACACATCAGACAAAAGTCTTTATAATCAGGGGCTTGGCAGCTAAGAATGACTGCAGTAAGTAGAATCTTCAAGAAATTGTAAACTGGTAAGTAGCTACTAAAAGTAGCTATTGAAGAATATTTCAGATTTATATGTTTATTTTTATTAAATCTTAAATCCTGCTAATTTCTAATGAAGAAGCTGATTAGATCTGTAAAAAGCTTTGATTATTAATAACTGCTTTGCCTGAAGTTTCATTATAAGGAAATAGATAGAATAATTCAACTTAAGCTGATAAAATATTGTCCAAAATTGAATCTTAGGGAAACGTTATAAGGGACAGATAAGAATTAGTTTTAATTAGGATATTTACTCCATTTCAATCCTGTTCACTCTGTTAATTTACATTTGTGAAAAAGAAATAAGGTCAGGATCATACACTTGGATTTTTGTTTTTTCAGTAAAACTTTGTCTTTCTTCTTTCTCCCTTCAATGGCTTCTGAAATAATGAGACTAACTAGGCTGACAATTAAAGGACATTAAAAGCCCCTTTTAGGGGCTTCATATGTTGAAGTCCTACCCCTCAGTGCCTCAGAATGTGACTTTATTTAGAGATAGGGTATTTGCAAAGGTAATCAAGTTAAAATAAGATCATTAAGGTGGGTCCTAATCCAATAGGACTGGTGTCCTTACAAAAGGAGGAAATTTGGAGACAGACACACACAGGGAGAACACCATGTGAACATCAAGGCAGAAATGGGGTGAAGCCTCTATAAGCCAATCTACACCAAAGACTGCCTGCAAACCACCAAAAGAGCAGGGAGTCATGGAACAGGTTCTCCCTCACAGCCCTCAGAAGGAAGCAAGCCTGCTGACCTCAGACTTCCAACCTCTAGACTGTGAAACAATAAATTTGTTATGTAAGCACCCAGCTTATGCTACTTTGTCAGTCTAGCAAATGAGCCAATATAGCCCCTAAATGGGCTGACTTTGCTGTCTCCTCAGAGTGAACACAGGGAAAGGACTAGTACTAGACAAGGAACCTAGAAACCTGGCTTACGACAGGTACTTGAATATATGACTTAATTGCTCCAGGTCTCAGTTTCTTTGTCCAAAAGATGAGGGCACCATTCCACTAAAAAATTCTAATGTGCTAAAAATCAGCACATTTTTTTTCCAAGGGAGAGTATTTGTATATTTGATTATATTTCATCTGCTCTAGAGAAATACAGACTTACAAAACCAAATGTATTATGTATTACAATATTACATTATAATAGCATATTATAACTATATGTATTATGTATTATGAAAGAGGTTCTTAACAAAAACACTAGATTGAATATAACTTTTCTTTAATGGTGGGTTTCCTGTCTCCTTTAAAGCACAATTCTATTTACTAAAATTTAATTTACACAAACCTTTTTAAAGAATCTACTACAGTGAGTGATATATGACTACAGCAGTAAAATTTATTCCCATTGCTTTTATAGTTGGTACTTGGCCTGCAGGATTAGCCATAATCTTACATATTCCCAAATAATTTCCTGTTAAACTCACTGGTGTGACTTTAACTCATTTTAACCAGAGGAGTGGCAATAACTATTTTGGGGGAAAAAGAAAAAAAAAAGTGATGGGGGAAACTGTTTCCCTGAAAAAGTTTGCCCATATCCAATCATCTTTACCACATGTGCCAAATTAACTTTTGTTCTAGTCTACAAATAATTATAATCTGAACAGGCATGGAGTCAGTATTCATTGAGATATGCTGAGCTATCTTTAAGATGACTATCTTTAGCGGCTCGAGGGGTTAAATGATTAAGAGAAAGAAACCTATTTCATGTAATGGATCTGTCACTGAAACAATCGGAAAAATAATTTTTTTCATCTCTAATATCAGCATCATTTGCTAAGTAGTCACACACGGAGTGGGGGGAGTCATTCTTTTCTTTACAAGCTGAAAAACCAGGCTTCGTTACTAGGAAGAAGAGATCTTGATGAGTATATGGAACTTTTCCTCCCAGGAACTCAGGCCTCTCCCTCAAGAAATAACAACAGAGCTGTATTATATATAGAATTCTCTCATTAAATTGAGACTGGACCTCCTTGCTATCACAACCGCACATTAATTAAAATCTCTAAAGAAGGAAAAAAATTAATTTAGGTGAGTATACCATGAAATGGTTCCTAAATGAAGAGGCAACTAAAGTCTTGATGGCTTTCAAGTTGTAAGTAACTTGTCCAGCTAAGGGCTGCATATATTTGGTTCAGGTAACCACTTCAGCTCAACGACACAGCTGTTGTTTCAGTGTTTGGCCAAATAGCCTTTTATGTTGCAATCAAGTAATAGATATAAGATTGACAAGTAACAAAGAAAAAGAGCTTTCAGTCAACACAGACTAAAATCCATTATTGTGGTGTGTACACTGTGCCGGGGACCTGTAAACACATCTTCATTGATCTTGCAGAAAGATAGAAATATCTCCCCTTGCATGGCTCAATCAAGGCCCTTTTCACAAAGGTAAAGTGCAAACAATATTGAAGAAGCAGAAAAAAACTGACATTACAGTCAAACAGTAAATAATGGTTGAGCTCAGGAAACCTATCTATAACATTTCAAATTCCTGTCAGCTCAAATGAAATGTATAACCTCTCTACTGCAACCTCAGAAAGATCAAAACATGGGGGACTGGGTACTCCTCTTAGGGCCATCCCCCTTTTACCAACTGACCAAATCAATAGGGGGAAAAAAATCTCATTTACAGTTTTGCATTTTCATATGTATCTCAGTGGAGAAGCCTCTGGAAAAGATCTCATCTGTGAAGGTCAATAATTCACTCCGTCTCCACTCCCCCCCAGTTGGGATCTGTTGCCATTTATCTGAACAAATTTTGTTGTGTATAAAATAGAAAAAAAAAATTAGCATGCAGTGAGAGTAGAGCTAGGTCTTCCTGCCAATTTGAAATTTTATTAGAATAGCCCACTGCATCAATTCTAAACTTCCACTTTCATTTATGTTTAAATACTTGTAATTAGGAGAAGCTATTTGGGAGCTGTAGACACCAATAAATAGTTTGAATGGATTTCTAAAAAGGTTGGCAGGATGGTCGGAAGCTCAGCAGAGTTTATAAACAGATTCATCTGTTATGTAAATCTCCATCCATAATCATTATTTATCCATTATGGCTAATCAGCATTCCAAGAAAGGAAAAGTGAAAGGAATTGGTAATGTCTTAAAAACAATTGCCCTTATACCTGCAGATTCCTTAAATTCAGCCATCAACTGACTAGACATTTAATCTTTTGTTTCCTTTTTTAAAGAAAAAAGCCTAAGATCAATCAATACTGTGCATTTAAAAACAATGGTCTCATTTAGATACAGAATAATCAAATCAGAAACAAACTGCATTACCAGCTATACCACTTATTACCCCACCTCTTCCTTTTCCTTTTTTCCTTCCCAAACATAAAATTCCAAAGAAAACAAAGATTCATTTAACTCAGGATGAGGTATAAGTCCTGCCTAAGTGTAGGGAACAGACATGATGTGATACGCTCAGTACCTGAGTCTTGTGTAGAGAGTGTTAATGAGGTGCTAACACAGCTCATGGCGTGGTCTTTTGATGTAGGCATATAATCAGAGTCCCGAGCAAATACGTGGCATAAGGCAATGCACAAATCTATCTTAAGGACCCCTGGAAGAAATTTATTAGAACAAAGCCAAACCCAGGCATAAACTGAATCCTTGCCCCAATGTTCCATGCTTTACTCCACATTCCGTGAAGGCTCGGGTACTTTAAGTTCCTTTGATAAACAGTTGCTTCCTGATCTTTTATGTGTTTAGCACTGTGCTATCTATAGTTAGCTCATGTTGGAAAACACCAGGTAGCACACTTGTACAAAGTTAAGTCCCTATCAGGAATGGGAGATGAATAACTTCTTTTTCAAGATCCAGAACCATTAAGAATGAATATGCACATTTCAGAGTTTATATACACTACATACAGTCAGCTGAAATTTGTGATAGCATTATACCAATTAATATTGTATTTATTGTACATATTCTTCTAATTCCTTGACCCCATTCTCTGCTACATGATCATGTGCCCATCCTCTATTCTCTCTAGAACTTCTGGGCGAGCTTTCAAAACTGGACTATCCTCCAAGTCCCAATGAAAAGCTAGTCCCCTCCATGGTTTCTTTCCATAATTCTTCAGCCAGAAATACTCTCTTTATTTGACATCACATCATGACCTAGCTCTGCCTCCAGTAACCCACTTATCTTATCTGTCACTGAACAAGTGTATTTTGGCTCACAATTCACCTTTTCTGTGTGGCAGGAGTTGAGTTTTATTTCTTTTTATGCCCACCCACAGCACTTATAAGCTACTTTAAGCATAGTAGTTGTAAAATAAATACCTACTGAACTGAATCATGCATAAATTCAATGCTAAATCAAAAGAAAAGGGACTTCCTCAATTTTAACTAAAGCTACAAAGCATTAGCTGGGGGCAGGGGGGGCAGTCTGAAAGGTTATATTAATAACAGTAGTTTTAGAAACAGAAAATAATTAGCAAAATCACCCCAAATTGTTCTCAGATTTTCTAACTAACATCTAATTCTGAATAGCCTAATTCTGAAAGAACCTGAGTAACTCTGATGTCAACCATTTGTGATGGTTTTTATCATGGGTAAGACATAAATAAGCCTTTACAGAAATATTTATTGCCTATATATATTTATGTGTCACGGTTGAGAATATGACTCTGTTCAAATTGGTCCTGGAAGATAGGATGAGTTTAACTTTCCAGTGAGGACTAAATGGTCCCAATTTCAAAGAGTAGGAATCCAATAGCCAGAAACTATGCAGAGCCTCCAAACGTAAATCTTATTTCATCACATTTCTCCTACATGCAGCCTAAATAAATCTCTCAGCCAACTACTCTCTCATTTCTCTCTTCCACACCAACTCATATCCTTGAACAGCATCCCAGGTCTAAAACACCCAGCCATGTGCTTTCTCTCAATTTAAAACTATTTTAAAGACCATCTTTAAGAAGCTTATTTCAATGAACTAGGTGGCCAACCACTAAGGATGATTTATGGCACCTATTTCCTGGACTAGTGACAGTTAAGATCTAAGAATTAAAGAGGATATAAAGAGATGATGGGTTGGCTAACTCTTTCCAGTACATAGTAAAGCAGTACAGTGACAAACACTGCCCTGTCATTCAAAGGACAGGGACACTTTGGTGTCATCCTGATGTCCTAATCACAAATTTGCATTCTCTGAGTAATATTAAATTGACCAACTATAAATTCAAAGAAAAACTGGGCTTAATATTTGGGGGTTTGTTTTTTTATATTTTTCTTTTTTTAATTTCTTTCCAAACCTTCATGTCTTAAGACACTCGGGAAAGCATGGCACAGAGCAGTAGAAAACCTTGGCATTCATATATATACATATCATTCAAGGTTTCAACTACTGGTAAACAGCACCGAAGACACATGACATGTAGAAGTATATAGTTTAGCTAGACTGTACTATGAGAATAAGTTCCTTGTCTAATAAATGAATCTAGCTGATTTCATTCATTTTCATGTAGCCAACTGTGCACTCATGTTATTGTATAAGAATTTATGGAGCATATCTTACTCTACGTGTTTGGTTATGATGTGGGAAAATCATTCTATTGCATATTGGGTGCTCATTTCTTATTCGCATGTTTAATAAAGCACCTGCTAAAATTTATAATCTGACTAGAAATAACTGGTGACCCCAAGCTCCAGGATGACATGTGCCCTAAGTTCCCTTATACTCAGGACCAAATGCCATGAGCAATACATTCTACCTTTTCTCCTAACTACTACTGTGTCTCTCAACATCCTAAAAATCTGGACAAAAGCCCAACTATAAACATGTTCCAGACAGTTGAATCCTGAACTCTCTCTTAATTCCCTCTAGCACCTTTCCTCTGGAGTTAAAAGCTACAACCAGTATTTCTTGTATAACTCAATGATCTATCCCTTAAAAACATTCATGATACAAGTGGAGAACTTCAAATTCTCAACACAATGGAGAAAGAGAGAGTAATAAGGACTAGATTTATCCTCCTATATGAAACAACAATAGCAAAAAAACATGGAAAATACATAAAACAGTTGTTTTCAGATATTGTGTGTCAGGCGTCATAGGACAAAAGAGTGCAAACAGATGAGATGAGCACTAAGACTGCCCCAGTTTATTACTTGGATGGAATTTCCAACCCAAAACAGTGAATGGGAAACCAGAACTACATACCGAGTATTCATGAGTTGAGAAGACAGAGCTGAGAGTGTGCAGAGTCCAAGGCAACTAGGCTACACAGCAGAGTACTAGAGAAAAGAGAGTTATACAGAGAGCATACCAAATCTTCAGAGGATCTCAGGAAATGATCAGTGCATGATATAAAGGAAATAACTACCTAAGGCCAGGAAACTTCTACCCAAAAAAAGAACGAAGACAACAATCCCCAGAGCTCACAAAAGACCAGGAACACTTTACGAGGTACAATAGCAAAAGCCTTGGAAATCACAAGGCATTAAGCAGAGTACTCAGAAGGGTTTTAGCCCAGTGGTAGGAGAAAATTAGCCCTAAAATAAAGGCTGCTCTGGGTGAGTCTTGAAAACCTGGGCATCTGGGGTGGCTCAGTCGGTCAAGTGTCTGACTTTGGCTCAGGCCATGATCTCAGGATACTGAAATTAAGCCCTGGGTTGGACTCCCTGATCAACAGGGACTCTACTTCTCCTTCTCCCTTTGCCCCCTCCCCTACTTGTGCTCTTTCTCTCTCTCTTGCAAATACAGATATAAAATCTTTTTTTTTTTAAGATTTTATTTATTTATTTGTTAGAGAGAGATCGAGCACAGGCAGAGAGAGAGGCAGGCAGAGGCAGAGGGAGAAGCAGGCTCCCTACAGAGCAAGGAGCCCGATGTGGGACTCGATCCCAGGATGCTGGGATCATGACCTGAGCCGAAGGCAGCCACTTAACCAACTGAGCCACCCAGGCGTCCCCAGATATAAAATCTTAAAAAAAAAAGAAAAACTTAAAAGCAAGCCTCAAAAAATAATCTATATCAACTAATTTAACTGCATCCCATAACAAAGCTTATCATTATTTATAGAAATACAAAAATATCCTAGGGGCACCTGGGTGGCTCAGTTGGTTAAGTGTTCAACTCTTGATTTTGGCTGAGTTCATGATCTCAGGATTGTGAGATCAAGCCCCACATTGGGCTCCACACTCAACACAGAGTCTACTTGGGATTCTCTCCCTCCCTCTCCCTCTCCCCCCACTCACATTTTATCTCTCTCTAAAATAAATAAATTAAATCTTAAAAAAAAAAAAAGAAATACAAAAAAATTCAAAAACCAACAGTGTAAACCTTGCAATGTCTGGCATTCAATCAAAATTTACCAGACATGTAAAGAAGCAAGAAAATATAATCCATAATCAACTAATCAATACTACCCAAAACTGAAGGAGATGTCAAAATTACTAGACAAGGACATTAAAATAGCATTTTGTAATAATATTCCATATGTTCAAAAGGCAGACACATATAAAGGTGACACATAAAAGACCAAAACCAAACTTCTAGAGATGAAAATAACAATGTCTGAGATAAAAACATACATGAGATGAAATTAACAACAGATTCAACTCTGCAAAGGAAAAAAATTAATGAACTTGAAGACAAGGCAAACTAGAAACCATTTAAAAGGAAATATAGAGAAAAAAGACAAAGAAAAAAAAATTAAAAGCATGAGGAAAACATCAAGGAGCTACGGAGCAACTTTGAATAGCCTAATATTCATATAATTGGAAACACTGAAGGAAATGACAAGCCAAAGACAGAAAAGATATTTCAGGAAATAATGACCAAGTATGTTTCTAGATGCCTTTAAGATTTTTTTTTAATCACTGATTTTAAGAAATTTCATTATGCAAAAACTCTATTAAATATCAGCTCGGTCCAAGGGAAAATCTCTGGAGAAGGAATGAAAATGGTATATTTTGAACTTTTCAAGACCAAGCAGGACATGTCAAATTCCTGAGTGACCAGCCCCTGGCAAGAAAAAGAATTGCCTTCCTTTATCTAGCACTTTCATTAGAGACTTCCAGCAGAACCCTAGCATCCTTAGCAAAGGGGTAAAACATTAGCAAAAAAAATTTAATACTAGTGGTTCATATTCTACATAATTCTAGACAAGTTGAAGTCTCACAGAATTTGATCTAAGAAGTTCTGAATCTTCATTTGTTATATTCTTCTGAGTAGCCAAACTTTGCTTATCCTTTAAGCTTATTTGGGGGGAATTGCTTGAATACAAATAACTGGTTGTATCTACACTAATCACTTGAATATAGTTCAGGTGCACTGTAGCCACAGTGGTCTCCAGTAAGGAGATAGTAAATTCCTTACATTTCTCATGCATGCTAGCATTTCAGCTTGTCCCATGTGCTATTTTTCATGGATCATATGTTCCTTCACTTCATTAAGTGAAAAGGCCCTCACTTCATTCTTCATTCAAAGAGAAGACTATTCAAGTATCATACCTCTTCCCAACCACCATATCTAAAACACTCTATATGTACTTATCCACTCTACACATGTTCATTGAATTTATCAGAATCTGACATTACATATAGCCAGTTGTTTGTTACTATAGAGCAGGCACTGACACACAAAGACCCTTAAGCCAAACTCAGAATATGCAACAGAGAGCCTATGTGGCTTTCAAAGCCTAAAACATGTACTATCTGATCCTTTCTGAAAGTAGTTGCCAACTCCTACACTAGAGGAAACTTATCTGCTTTGTTCAGTGTTATGGATTGTGAATTTTATCTCTCCCAAATTCATATATTGAAGTCTTAGCCCTCCATTACTCAGAATGTAATATATTTGGAGATAGGATTTTAAAGAGGTAAGACAAGTTCATATGGGTGGACCTTAATCTATAATTAATGTCCTTATAAGAAGAGGAAATTTGGGCACAAACACAAACAGGAAAGAGCATGTGAAGACACAAGAAGAAGACAGCCATCTATAAGCCAAGAAAGAGGGCTCAGAAGAATCCATCCCTGCATAAGGGAGGCACCCAATATTTATTTCTAAATGAATAAATTTAGTTAAAATTAAGAATCACTGTTCTCGGGATGCCTGGGTGGCTCAGTTGGCTAAGCAGCTGCCTTCGGCTTAGGTCATGATCCCAGCATCCTGGGATCGAGTCCCACATCGGGCTCCTTGCTCGGCAGGGAGTCTGCTTCTCTCTCTGCCTGCCTCTCTGTCTGCTTGTGCTCATTCGCTCTCTCTCTCTCTCTCTCTGACAGATAAATAAATAAAATCTTTTAAAAAAAAATCACTGTTCTCCATAAAACATGCTTTTTGACTCAATTCAACCAACTTTCTCTCAGAAAATAATTTTAGAACTGTAGATAATGCCTACCTTATAAATCGTGTAGGTTTTTCTGACTCCTAAATTATTGTTGGTGAACTAGCACTAGTTTAGAGAAAATAGATTTTGTTTTGACTCATCACCATCACATTACTTGAAATTACAAGCTGTCTACTTATAAGAAATAATTAATCTTTTATTTCCTAGTAAAGATGGAGAAGAAATATAATGAGTAAGTCTTTTTATGTTCCATGTATTTAAGTAAGGTGAAATAGTTTCAATCAAAATTATGGTGCATAAGATTTCTAAAATACCAGAAGGCAATTTTATGGCAAAAGTACACAGAAAACCTCAGTTTTGTGCAATGTGTTCTAGTACTGATACCACCTGTGAAGTGCACAGAATCCCCAGGCTCATTATTAAGCATAATACCAATGTGTGAGCTGCAAACAGTATCAGCGTGTTCTCATAATTGCTACAAAACTAGGAAAATGGATTGAAAAGACCAGAGCTTCAATGCTAAATTGATGAATGATTATGGAAATAATAATAATAATATGGAATTACTTTTTTAAAAGAGGATTTCGATGCAAAGGAAAAGTGCAAAAAAAATAACTTACTCATTAAAACTCAGCTTGGTCAAAAGGAAAAGATTCAATTCATAGAAGTCCAATTCAAAGTATGCATTCAATAAATGGAAGATGCATTACTCTCTCACCTCAGAGAGACCTCTACCCTCTTGATTTCCTCTTTTCTCTCCTTAGCTATCAGTCATCTTTTACTTTTACTTCCTCTCTTTCAACTTGGAGCTCATGGTGCCATAGTTCAAGTAGTATCTTGCCATCTTCCTCAAATCTCTTGCTGTATCAGTCAATGATTTGTCCCATTTTCCTGGAAAACTTCAAACTTAAGTCAACTCAAATGTCACCAACTCTGACCTTCATCCAGGCTACTCAATCCAGTTAGAAAAAAGCACAACCAAGCAATTAGTAACAATATTAACATCAAGTCTTCAAATTCAGCTTGATCCTCAATGCTGCCCAACAATCCCTGGTCAGCTGTCTTCATAGTTCTGCACATAGATTGTTTCAAATCCTTCCCACTCTCCTAAAATGTCTAACCCCACTACAGATATCTTCTCTCTCACCTGAAGACCTTACCTCATAGAGAAAAGAGAAGTCATAGAATTTTCAGAAAACTTGCAAATGTGTCTGTACCTCTTTCTAGACTCCTTTATTTCCTCCTGTTATAATGGAAGAAGGATGGCCCCTTCACCTAATCTCTAAAGCTTGTCATTTTCAGTCTTCTCAAAGACTTAGCTCAATTAATAATTCCCTATAACCCCTATCTTCAAGTAGTTGAAGGTTTCTCTTCCAGAAGAAATAATACATGAATCTTTTGCTGTTTCATAGGGTAGAACATAGGGCAAAAGTTTTGAGGAGTCAGATTTTTTTATCCAAAGAAAATTTATAACAAAAACATAACTGACTGCATCATGATAAGTTCCATACCATGGGAGATATTCAAAGAGAAGCTGCATGAAATAAAGAAGTAAAGAAAGAAATTTTTTTAAAAGACTTTATTTATTTGACAGACAGAGATCACAAGTAGGCAGAGAGGCAGGCAGAGACAGAGGAAAGGAAGCAGGCTCCCTGCTGAGCAGAGACCCAATGTGGGGCTCTATCCCAGGACCTGGGGGATCATGACCTGCAAGTACCCCAGGTACCCCAAGAAAGAAATTTTTAAAATATGACAATATTTTATATTAAGTATATTTTATAATTATATATATAAGTATATTTACAATATATATAAGAATAAGTATTTATATTATATATATAAGTATTTATAAATATAAGTATTTATAATATATATAAGTATTTATAATATATATAAGTATATTTTATAATAAGTATAGCATTCCAGACACTATGCTAAGGATTTGCATAAACAGTTCATGTACAACTCACCACAGTTCTGTAAAACTGTTGCTGTTTTTTATAAATAAACTGAGGTTTATAGAAGAAGGCCACTTGCCCATGATCCCAATAAAAGGCTGAGGTGGGATTCGAAGCCAAGTGTTTCTGACATGAGATTTCTCCACAGCACCACCATGTTGTTCTTTCCTTAAGTGGAAAGAGGAGTCTAAATAAATTATTTCTAAAGCTTTCAATTCTAAGACTTTTTCATCTTCAACATATTACTCCAAAATTGTTAAGGGAATTTAATTGTGACTGTCCCACAGAAAGACAGAATTGTGAGCTTGAATTCCAAAAACTGACAGGTAAGTACCATGCTCTCTGCAGTAAACATAAAGCCATCAGAACCTGGCATAGTAAAACTAATTTCTTGATAACTTTTAAGAACACTGACAACTGAGACATAGTAATTCACATATTTTTTTTTTAAGATTTATTTATTTGTCAGAAAGAGTGAGCAGAGGCAGACAGAGTGGCAGGCAGAGAGAGGAGGAAGCAGGCTTCCTGCTGAGCAAGGAGCCTGATGTGGGACTCGATCCCAGGACACTGGGATCATGACCTGAGCCGAAGGCAGCCGCTTAACCAACTGAGCCACCCAGGCGTCCCAGTAATTCACATGTTTTTATAGCCTCTATCTCCTTTGTGGTTCTGTACCCTTCCTTTTCTTGTTGCTCAGATAAAGTAAATTTTGTTTTAGATTGCTGTATAAAAGGAAGATTACAATTTGGAGAATGGATTAAATGTGAATCTGTGATCTCTGTTCAGCCTATTAAAAGTAATTTATTTAATTCCAGCTGGAATTCTCTATAGATGTAAGATGCTTCCCCAGATCTTAAAAAGCAAGATGTCATTCCCCTGGGATTTGTCATACCTCACGGTAGGTTAGGACTCTCCTACACAAAGAAGCCTGGACTAAGAATAATTGTTGATGGAATTCTTCCTTAGAAAGTCTAATCTCATAAATATGTCCTTGTTTTAATAGAGAGGGCATCAATCAGACACTTTATTAGCATTTCCGTTAGACTTCACATTGACAGAGTTCCCAGGGACTGCTGTATGTTTAATGTCTTCAAGAACATCTCTCTTTAGTTTACATTCCAACAAGTTGTTTAACCAATGGAAAAAAAGATAACTCTTCAGCTACATTCTTTTCAGTCTAAGACTTCTTCCATTCCCTGTGTCAGCCTCCCAGATCACATTTTCTGTACCTTTTATCTAAACCTTATAAACACTGTCTAACTTGTTTTGAGGCTTTGATATTATACTGCCAGACTCACCCCCTCCTCAAAAAAAAAAAACAACACAACAGTTCTAAGCATGTCATTCCCCTCAAAAAAAAAAAAAATCATTGGAATTCTATTAACTACTGAATATTATCTAAACTTTTAAACAAAAACCAAAATAAAATTCTAATGTTGATCTAAAAATTACCTGTATGACTTCCATTACTAGTAGAAGAACAGAGTAAATATCCTGATGACCTTCACTGCTCCAACAATTAAAATGCTAAATGAAATGTAAAAATAATCTTGGGTTGAAATTAACTGCTCAGTGAACATGAAAGAATATTCCAGAAACTAAAACAGTAGTGAAAGAGATTACTCTGGTAGATAAGCAATTATAAAGACTCCATTTGTCAGAAAGTTTTCTATTGTTCCCTAATGATCTTGAAATCCTCTCTAATGGCTACACCATGCCCAAAAGGCAGTCAATTACCAGAGGTAAGGATGGGTAACTGCCACATATATTTAGGATCCTAAAGGGCACTGTACTTAGTGTAAGGTTGACAAGAAATAAACAGAAGGAGGAAGTAAAAAAAACTGTTTATAACAGTCTTGGTGCTGAAATGGAAGGAGTAAAATCAGCCTTCAGAAATACATGTAGATTCCTCTCATGGTTTTACAGGTCTAAATTCCTGATGCCTATGGAGTCAAAAAACTTCAAATTTTACTTAATGGGAACTCATATTAGTAGTACCACCACACAACTCTCAAAAGGAAAGACAAATCCATTCTGGAATAATCTATTTCAACTCAGGCTTTAAAACTCCCATAGTTACAGGTCCAAGGAAATTAGTTGCTTATAGTTTAAAATATGAAACCCCATAACAAATCCTGCTGAATGAGAGTAAGCAGAAAGAACAGACAGTAGAATCCAATCTATAAACACCAGATGCTGTAACTATTAGACAGATTAGAAGACACCATATTTAGGGACGCCTGGGTGGCTCAGTTGGTTAAGCAGCTGCCTTCGGCTCAGGTCATGATCCCAGCGTCCTGGGATCAAGTCCCACATCGGGCTCCTTGCTCGGCAGGGAGCCTGCTTCTCCCTCTGCCTCTGCCTCTGCCTGCCACTCTGTCTGCCTGTGCTCACTCTCTCTCTCTCTCTAACAAATAAATAAAAATTAAAATTAAAAAAACTTAAAAAAAAAGAAGACACCATATTTAATATACCTGAAAAATGCCTAAAGCTTGAAAAAGGAACAAGGAATAAGAAACTCAAAAGAAGGATAAAAAATATTTGAAAAAATAAATAGCACTTCTATAAATAAAAATATTACTGAAATCAAATTTTACTTTTCTAATCATACCTCCGATCAGATTTCTAATTGTTCTCTAAAGGTTCCCTGAATTTTCTTTTCTCTGTTTTTTTTTTTTAAAGATTTTATTTATTATTTATTTGACAGACAGAGATCACAAGTAGGCAGAGCAGCAGGCAGAGGCGGGGTGGGGGTGGGGTTGGGCAGACTCCCTGCTGAGCAGAGAGCCCGTCGTCGGAGGCTCTGATCCCAGGACCCTGAGATCTTGACCTGAGCCAAAGGCAGAGGCTTAACCCACTGAGCCACCCAGGCGCCCCTGTTTGTTTTTTTGTTTTTGTTTTTTCACTGAAGTCTAGACACAAAAAGTTACACTAGTTTTAGGTGTACAACATAGTAGTTTGACAACTCTATACTATGCTGTGCTCACTACAAGTATAGCCACTATCTGTCACCATACAGCGTGATTACAGTACCCCTGACTATATTCCGTATGTGTGCCTTTCATCCCTGTGACTTAAACTGGAAGCCTGTGCCTCCTACCCTCTGTCACTCATTTTGCCCAACCCCTTCCCCCTCCCCTCTGTTTCTTGCCTCTATTCTTTTACTCTGATTACTCCCCTAGCCTAAAATTTATTTTTCTTACTCTGCATTTTGAACTCACACACATTAAGGCTCAGTTCCAATGTAAATCCTTCCATTTATACACAGTAAACATCTTTCTTATATCCCCAATTATATATAAATAACCTGAGGGAAAGGCACCATGATATAAGCAAATAGATTTATCCTAATACACCTGGCTGGGTATCTCACCCAGAAGAGATGTTCAACATATTCTGATAGAACTGAATTGGAATGAAAAGTGTTTTATTCCTCTTATGTGTTTCCATTCTATAGCCATAAACACTTAAGCAATGAGCTACAAGGAGATCCACTTAGCCCAATTCTCACTGTGGATTATGACAAAAATGAATCTAAAATTGTATCCCGGACTATATCCTTCTGTTTTTAACTCAGCCAGATTTATGATAATGGGAAACACATATTTTTTCTTGCATCAAAATAAGTCCCTGTTTTTCACAATTTATGTTATATTATTATGTCGATAATTTAGAAATAATTCAATTCTGTTAAATGTAATTAGTGGGTTTTTTTTAAATTGTTACCACAAGTTACTGAATAAAACTGGATCTGAAAAAATCTTTTTTGTACTTCTGAGGAGAGGTGAAATGATACAAGGTAGGTGGTAGGCATACTGGGCACTAAAAAGGGGATCACTTGGGATGAGGTCCTGCTCAGGGCATCCAGAAGATGTTAAAGTGTAGGTTGACTATGGGTTGAACAATAATAGAGAAGGTATTAAATACAGGGCAAAAAAGAAAAGAGTGAAGTGGAAAACATGCATAAAGACAAAAAAGAGAGAGGATGTAAAAGCCACAGTGGGGATTAAATATGGTGAGTATCTTTTAGAGGAAGGAAAACAGTCACTGAAAAAAAAACATCGACAGTCTTACAAACATCAGGTAAATAGTCAACTATTTTTTAATACTCTCTTTGTCTTGGATAATACCAAAGTGGTTTCAATTTTTAAAAAGGAAATTTGGCATGAAAGGGTTCTGTAACATGGCCTGCCCACTTACGGGATTTAGAGTAAAAAATGTAAACCAGCTGTGATATTGAGGTTTAAGAATCATCTGTTGTCCATATTCAGTAGCTTTTCCCATGGAATTACAAAAAGACTTGTATGATGGATAGTCTACATCCTAATTATGTAATTACACAGTAGAAAAGAACAGCTGAAGAGGAGCCATTTCATCCTTGCATCCAATGTCTGCATAATCTACGTCTCACATAATGGATAGAGCTCTTACTATACAGTAAAGCGTAATTTTATTATTAAAGAATGAAATGTTGGCTTTCATATGGGATTAGAATACGTATGGTCAAACCAGTAGAAATAAAAGTAGAACTAATCTAAACCTGCAACCTGAACATCAACGAAATCCAAAAGAGTTACTATTAAAATTTTAATATATTTGGGGGAGGGGGGAAGGTCCTTAGTTCCTCTGCTCTTTTCAAGTGCAGCCAGTCCCAAAGCAGGTAATATGAAAGTGTATCCCAGCAGATAAAGATATTAAGGGCCAATGCCAAAATTTCCAGGTGCAAACCTAATGGAAGTTTTGAAACTAATGGAAAATCTAAGTGCTGAGCTCAGCACAGGTAATCAATCATCTATTTTAGCAACTATTTCTGTGCCCTTGATGTCAAGAGAGGTTATATATGCTGTATCTCTCAGAGAAATCTCTTCCTTCCAGGTTACCAGAAAGCAATTCTAAATGTGGAAAATGTTATCACCACTATTAGTTATTCAAGAATGGCAAAATGTGAAGTCAAAGAAATAAAACCATTCACAAGCTCAGCTACCCTGGAAATATGACATAAATGGAAAATATTATTTACAAAGTGTTGGAAGGAGAGTAGATGGGGAAAATTACGGGGGGGGGGTGGGCACTGCAGAAGCCTCACTGTGCAAACCAAGTAGCAGGTGACTTTTCAAAGACACCTGGAGCAGAAATATTTGCTGGCCTTAATTCCTAATCTTTATTAAAACCGCAGCGAACTCAGGAGCTATTTGGTTAGGTAGTGAACAGAGAAGGGGAAACTGGCCAAAATAAACAAAAGTGAAATAAATGTTGGCAAAATCTGCCACTTAATCTTTCCAGGGTAAAAACATCCTGCCCAAGAGAGAAGGAGTTCTTTTTCCCTTCTGTGCTCATTTTTCTTCTTTGTATTTTGGCTTTCTCCATTGTGTGGGGTTTCTGGTCCGCCCAAAAAACCTACTCATAGAGCCCACATCTTTGCTTACTGCAGCAACATGTCTTTCACTGCTACAGCATGTGACATGCTCAGGCTTGGAAATGGATTCGGATTTAGTCCCAGGCCACCAGTACAAATTGCAGAGAACAGCCTGCTCAAACTCTGGGGGAAAGATGCTGACTTATAGTAATTGATAAGGTCATTCCTGCTGGATGATCCTCTAGCAAAGTGAAGGTAGCTACCATGCTTAGCCGAGAACTGGGAACATCAGTTCCAGAGAAATGGCTTCACATTTCACAAGACATCTAAGAATTATATCACTCCTTGTAGTCCGCCGTATAATAAGAAGTCTGTACCTTTCATTCTGTAAAAATTATTAATGATTTGTGGCTGAAAAATGAATCAGTGAAGTTAACCTATATTGTCATGTTTGATTTATCTAGAGGTAAACAACATTCTAAGAGGATTTAGTGGGCTAGTGTTTAGTAAAAGGGTATGTCCAGGTCGTGGCACTACATAGATTGAATGTCCAAACATTTAAAAGCTCCTTCATCATTGGGCTGAATACAAAAATGACAGCCATCATTTGGTGACCTTAGAATGTCGTGGCTATTTGTAACAGACTTTCAGTAGTGAATCTAACCTCCCATCAGGCTGGGGTTAAATAAATGACAAGTTATTTTTCTAGTTTAAGATTAATATTGAGATGCCCTGTTATAAATATGTTCTTCTGAATAGAACATTAAATTACAATTATTTGGAGAAATATGAGAGGGAGGGAAGAAGAGAAAGAAGAATTAATTTTTTTTTGTTCCTTTCAACTTTATTTCATTAGGTTGGTGTCTCTACATCCCATCATAATATTTTTCTGTCAATACAGTGATTGCTACAGTAACCACCTGTGCTAGACAAGCACCTGCCTTTAAAATGCAATTTTTAGCAAAGATTTAAATTGCAAACTAGAATTCCAAGGCCCCCTGCCAAAACAAACTCACTTTCCTCTTGAAGAGTATGTTGTCTCCCAATGAAGGTTTACCTGTACCATGCTCTGTATTTTGACTTAATAGTAAATCTTTCTTTTTGACTCTCTCACTAAATTATTTTCTCTTGTCAGCTGGCTCAGGGCAATATCTTTATCAAGATCTCAGCACAGCGAACTGAGAGGCCTTTTTCAA
The DNA here is from genome assembly GCA_003697995.1 of Taxidea taxus jeffersonii. Lineage (NCBI taxonomy): Eukaryota > Metazoa > Chordata > Mammalia > Carnivora > Mustelidae > Taxidea > Taxidea taxus. Next base: position 40,675 of record ML103860.1, read on the forward strand.
ATTCTCAAAACAAACTTCTTGGCATCATTAGCTAATTCATATTTGAGAGATCACATTGTTCCCTATATACTCTTATAAAAAGGAAGATCTGAAAAGACCAAGAGGCTCTGTCCTCTACCTTTCATGTCTTGAAGTTCCAGTGGTGTAGTGGTGGCTATGGAATGAGCCCAGACTCTGGGCTGAGTCCCATTCAAACTGACACCAGTTTGAATCTTTACTTGGTCATAAGAAGCATCAACCCAGGGGCACCTGGGTGGCTCAGGTGGTTGAGCGTCTGCCTTCGGTTCAGGTTGTGGTCCCAGGGTCCTGGGATTGAGCCTCATATTGGACTGCTCAACCGGCAGCCTGCTTCTCTGCTCCACGGGGAGCCTGGTTCTCTGCTCAACAGGGAGCCTGCTTCTCCCTTTCCCTCTGCCCTTCTGCCTGCCTGTGTACACATGCATGCATGTTTCTCTCTCTCAAATAAATAAATAAAATCTTAAAAAAAAAAAAAGAAAGCATCAACCCACCATGCTACTTCTTTTAATATAAACTTGTTTTTGTTTTTTATTTGTTTTGGTATTATGATGTTTTTATTATTTATTTTAATTATGTTATGTTAGTCACCATACAGTACATCATTAGTTTTTGATGTAGTGTTTATGATTCATTGTTTGCATATAATACCCAGTGCTCCAAGCAATACTGCCTTCCTTAATACTCATCACCAGGCAACCCATCCCCCCTCAACCCCTCAGTTTGTTTCCTGGAGTTCATAGTCTCTCATGGCTTGTCTCCTCCTCTGCTATCCGCCCCCTTCATTTTTCCCTTCCTTCTCCTAATGTCCTCCATGCTATTCCTTATGTTCCACATATAAGTGAAACCACTTAATTGGCTTTCTCTGCTTAACTTATTTCATTTAGTATAATCTCCTCCAGTTCCACCCACGTCGATGCAAATGGTGGGTATTCATCCCTTCTGATGGCTGGGGAACATTCCATTGTATATATGAACAACTGGAGAGCTATATTCGCAAGCATGAAACTTGACCATTTTCTTACACCATACACAAAGATAAATTCTAAATGGATGAAAGACCTCAATATTAGAAATCCATCAAAATCCTAGAGGAGAATATAGGCAGTAACCTCTTCGGCATCAGCCACAGCAACTTCTTTCAAGCACATCTCCCAAGGCAAGGGAAACAAAAGTGAGAAGGAACTTTAGGGACTTCATCAAGATAAAAAGCTTCTGCAGTCAACAAAACAAAGAGACAACCCAGAGAATGGGAGAATATATTTGCAAATGACATTACAAATAAAGGGCTGGTATCTAAGATCTACAAAGAACTTCTCAAACTCAACAACGAAAAAACAAATAATGAAGTAAAAAAATGGGCAGAAGACATGAATAGACACTTTCTAAAGAAGACACATGAATGGCTAACAGATACATGAAAAAGTGTTCAACATCATTAGCCATCAGGGAAATTCAAATCAAAACCACACTGAGATACCACCTAATACCAGTTAGAATGGCAAAATTTTACAAGGTAGGAAACAACAAATGTTGGAGAGGATGTGGAAAAAGAGGAACCCACTATACTTGGTGGGAATGCAAGTTGGTGCAGCTACTTTGGAAAACAATATGAAGGTTCCTCAAAAAGTTAAAAATAGAGCTACCCTATGATCCAGCAATTGCACCACTGGATATTTACCCCAAAGATACAGATGTAGTGAAAAGAAGGGACACATGTACCCCAATGTTCATAGCAGCAATGTCCACAATAGCCAAACTGTGGAAGGAGCCGAGATGCCCTTCAGCAGAGAAATGGATAAAGAAGAGGTGGTTCATCATATAAGCTTCTTAATTCAGGTAGTGCTAAGAGATGAAAATTAAGCTCAACTTTTCCTAATATAAATTCGAGGTGAAATGCAAAAATACCTTATGTAGGAACATTAACTTTCTGATATCTCGTATTAAAATGGTTGTCATAGGGAAGCATGGGTGGCTCAGTCATTAAGCGTCTGCCTTCAGCTCAGGTCATGATCCCAGAGTCCTGGGATCAAGCCCTGCATTGGGCTTCCTGCTCAGCAGGAAGCCTGCTTCTGACTTTCCCACTCCTCCTGCCTGTGTACCCTCTTTCATTGTGTCTCTCCCTATCAAATAAACAAAATCTTTAAAAAAAAATGGTTGTCATAAAAGTTATGTTTTATGGGGCACCTGAGTAGCTCAGCCATTGGGCATGTGCCTTCAGCTCAGGTCATGATCTTGGGAGTCCTAGGATCAAGCCCTACATGGGGCTCCCTGCTCAACAGGGAGCCTGCTTTTCCCTCTGCCTCTGCCCTTTCCCCTGCTCGTGCACACTCTCTCTCTGTCAAAATAAATAAACAAAATCTTTAAAAAAATTTTTAAATTGATGTTTTATTATGAAAAATGTTACATAAAAGCCCCAGGAAGTGTTTTTGAGAGATGATGCAAATGCAAGTGAGCAAAGCTCATGGAATTCATTTGTAAGACAGGAAGAAATTTTGCTGGGCACTTCACAGGATTAAAGTCCTTTATCACCATGATATTCTACCATGAGACATACTCATCAGTAGGAACTCAATAAATACCTTACTGTAAGAAACATTTTAAAAGAAAGTAGATGACTTTATGTTTGACATGGAATGGGACTAAAATCCCTTTACTTATTGGGGCACACAGGTGGCACAGTCAGTTGGGTGTTGGATTCTTGGTTTTAGCTCATGATCTTGGGGTTGTAGGATTGAGCCCTGTGTTGGGTTCTGTGCTCAGCTCAGAGTCTGCTTAAGACTCTCTCCCTCTCCCTCTGCCCCTCTCTGCTCTCTAAAATAAATAGATAAATATAAAATTTATTTTTAAAAATCCCTTTAATTATTAATGAGTCTTATCACTTGCCACATTCTACTTTATGACTATTGGGAGACACCCCTCTGTGGGTCTCTTGTATTCCTACATATCTTGCTGGGTACACCAAGAATGCAAGGCCCTAACTATTCTTCACTAGGGACATATCTCAGGGTTGTATTTGTAGCAGTCTTGGAGGAACGAAATCATCTCTCCTCCAGGACAAAGATCAGGTTTGCTTAGTGTTTACTATAAAACACTGGGTCCCACAAGCTCAATGTTTCTCAGCTGTAGCACAAATCTCCTGCATATACACTATCTAACTTGCCACCTCAGGCCACCCTCCGAGGACTTGTGGGGATGGGGCAAAGGGAACTAATACAAACATGGCGCCATTTGCTGTGCAATGAATAATAAAATCCGTTGTCTCAGAAATCTCATATGTACTATTAGCATCCATGAATGAAACAGCAACAGACTAAATTATTAGTCTGCAAGTAGAGTAAAATCAAGTCCCAGACACAATAATATGTTTTGTTTCTCCTACCTGTAACTGTAACTTTTTGAGGACAGTATTTGTGTTGGATTCATTTTTGTATCACCTGAACAATATGCTTGAATGGATTAAGCACTAAGAAATACATACTGAAAATGAGTGAACTTGTTTACCAACATTACAACAGCAATTTTTGTGTTCAGTCTTACATAAAAGAACTTATGACTGATTCTAAAATAGACCTGAAAAAACGAATATTGTTAAAATGTCTACACTACCCAAAAGCAATCTACAGATTTAACATAATCTCTATCAAAATACCAATAGCAGTTTTCACAGAACTAGAACAACCCAAAAATTTGTATAATTTGTATAGAACCACAAAAGACCCCAAACAGCCAAAGCAACCTTGAAAAGGAAAAACAAAACTGGAAGTATCACAATCCCAGATTTCAAGATTTACTACAAAACTGTAGTAATCAAAACAGCATGCTACTGGCACAAAAACAGACACAGAGAGCAATAAAACAGAATAGAGAGCCCAGAAATAAACCCACAATTATATGGTCAATTAACCTTCAAGAAAGGAGGCAAAAATATGCAATGGGAAAAATTCAGGCTCTTCAACAAATGGTGTTGGGAAAACTGGACGGCTACATGCAAAAGAATGAAACAGGACCAATTTCTTATACCATACACAAAAAGAAACTCAACATGAATTAAAGACCTAAATGTGAGACCTGAAACCTTAAAAATCCTAGAAGAGAGGATAAGTAGTAATTTCTCTGACATCAGCTACAGCAACATGTTTCTAAATATGTCTCTTAAGCAAGGGAAACACAAGCAAAAATAAACAACCAGGACTACATAAAAATAAAAAGCTTCTGCACACTCAAGAGAAACAACCAACAAAACTAATAGACAACTTACTGAATGGGAACGGATATTTGCAAATGACATATCCAATAAAGGGTTAGTATCCAAAATATATAAAGAACTTATACAACTCAACACCATAAAACCCCCAAATAATCCAATTAAAAAATGGGCAGAAGACATGAGCAGACATTTCTCCAAAGAAGATATACGGATAGCCAATGGACACATGAAAAGACGTTCAACACCACTCATCATCAGGGAAATATAAATCAAAACCACAATGATATATCACCTTGCACCTGTCTGAATGGCTAAAATAAAATTTAAAAATTTAAAAAAAAAGAAATAATAGGTGCTGGTAAGAATGGGGAGTAAAGGGAACCCTCATGCACTGTTGGTGGGAATGCAAACTGGTACAACCACTGTGGAAGACAGTATCGAGTTCCTCAGAAAATTAAAAATAGGATTACCATATGATCTAGTAACCACACTACTGGGTATTTACCCAAAGAATATGAAAACACTAATTCAAAGCTATATATGCACTTTGATGTTTATTGCTGCATTATTTAAAATAACCAAGTTATGGAAGCAGCCCAACTGTGCATCAGCAAATGGAGAGTGGATAAAGAGGGGTGGGGTGTGTGTGTGTGTGTGTGTGTGTGTGTGTGTGTGTGTGAGTATCCTACTCAGCCATAAAAAAGGATGAAATCTTACCATTTGCAACAACCTGGTTGGAGCTAGAGAGTATAACCCTAAGAGAAGTAAGTCAGCCAGAGAAAGACAAATACCACATGATTTCACTCATATATATAATTTAAGAAACAAAACAAATGAACAAAGGGGAAATAAAAGAGAGACAAACAAAAAAACAGACTCTTAACTATGGAGAATAGATTGATGGCTAACAGAGGGAGGTAGGTGGGGGATGGGTAAAATAGGTGATGGGGATTAAAAGTACACTTGTCATGATGAGAAGTCTGTAATGTATAAAACTGCTGAATCACTTTAGTGTACATCTGGAACTAATAGAGCACTGTATGTTAACTACACTGGAATTAATTTCCTCAAATAATAAGTAAGTAAGTAAATAAATAAATAAAATACATGGAATCCACTGAAAGATAAAAAGTGGGGGGAAATGATAAAAATATATAGTGACCCAACGGGGTATCAACAAGCTTGATTCTTACATCTAAAAAGAAGATAATGATAACATATTTGAATGATTTACATCTTCCCAGGCTTTTCCACATTTCTTATTTTGCACCTCAAAACACATAAGTAGGAAAAGCATTATTGTTCCACATGGATGAGAAAGTGAGTTTGTAAAACAAACCCAAGATCATTCAGCTGGTAAGTAGCTGAGAAAGTTCTACAACCCAGATCTTTACTCCTCAGAGTGAGGGCTCATTCTAAAATGTGGCTTACCCACAGTACCTTAATTGATCTTAATTATCTTAATCGATCCATATTACTTCTTCCAAAGGCTTCTACCCATGGACTGATTAAACTAAATAGACATAGTCCAAACAGTGTTTTCAGATTTTTTTCTGGTGTGTGGTTGGGAAAGAATGTAATTTCATTGTTTTAATAGGCAAAACCGGCCTGCAAATCTTTGCAAGTATGATCTGTTTTGAATACTGTATCTTCTCATATATTGAACTCAGCAGTGCAATGAAGCTGAATAGATGCACTTATTTCAAAGCAAATTTCAAAAGCTAGCCAATTAACTGAAGATTTTTCTTTTAAAATAAGGCATAAATCCCACAGTGCCGTATCTATTAAAACCATATATTTGAAAATAGCCTAATTTTTTTTATTGTTTTATTTGGGAATGAGGCCAGGAACATACCATAAGTAACACAAAGCTTGTTAGTTTTAAGTCTCCAAAATTCTCTTTCTAAATGCCCTAGAATCATGTGTGAACTTTTAAAGGATTGCTTTTTACACTAGTTTTCCATCTTTTAAAATCACCTTAATTTCTGATACCATATGCTATTGCATGCTAAGTAAAATAAATTGCCTAACAGGCAAGCAAACTGCACTTAAATGTTATACAAATCAGAAATCACTCACATTTCCATGTTTTTCCCAAAGAAAACTTTAAGTATTGGCAGTTAAAAAAACTTCCCTTCAATGCTCTCTCACTGCTCAGCGCTATCTCTTCCAGAGTATTTGGGATTTTTATCTGACATGTGAGAAAAAACAACCAGTGTTTAAATAGCTGAGTAGCTCTGCTTTCAGTGATGCAGCTGGCTGCAAAAATAATCAACTTGATATATCATGATCGTATTTCATAATTCTTAACTTCTATGTAATTGATAAACTCCAACATTTTAGGCCAGGAGAAATACATATTTTCATGTATCATGGGGCACAAAAGAGACAGAAGCAAAATCATGAAAACTCTGCCAGCACAGGCTACCATTGCCCTCAACAGATCCAGTGGGTGGCAGGACATCAGTAGACTGTTTAAAGTGCTTTTTCAGCTCCCATTCAATTTAGACCACCCTGCAAGAGCTCATAAACAACCCTGAATTCACCTGTTTTGAGAAAAAATGTTATTCCTACAATACTGTGCACAATTGGCTGAGTTTTGGCTACACATATTTCTTCTGTCATGTTTAGTTGTATCACATGTCTAAATTTAAAAATACATAGTGAACTTATATTATTTTACCCAATCTCTAGACTAGAAAAAAACACTCTACAGTAACATACAACTGATATAAGGAATAAACAAAGGATAGAAGAAAGTGAATAAGGGACACAGATAGGAAAATCATCTTTCATGGTTGTCCAGCAAAATGACCTTGTGTTCCCATCTATATCGCCCTCTGGCTTCTGCTTAATTCCATGCTTGTTCTCAGATTAGTGGCTTGGTCGAGACAACTTTTAGCTAACATACAACCACATAGGATTTTATTTCTACTTTTATTTGAGCTACTACCCAATATGCGGGCAATACAATCAACCATACAGTGGTCCAGTTTCAATTTGAAGCTAATCCTGAATGGCCAGCTAGGTATTATCTTCATATTAATAAAAACATAACTTAAGTCTGAGAAGACATAATTAATCCTCATAATTACATTAAATCAAACAAAATCCAATGGCAGGATTTTCTTAAGTGAAACGTTAAAGCATCGTTTAACAGTATCAAAGAGCATCAACCAGTAGCACTGCACAGACCTCCCAAAAGGTTAAGCCTCTACCACCCCACAAAAAAAACTCTCTTCTTTAAGTTTATTAATTTTCCATTTACAATCTACTTGGAAATCTACTTCTTTATTCCTAAGATTAAAGAGTTCTGAGAATATTGTTACATTGTATAATATGTAGCTACTTATCAACAATCTGGTCATTTGATAGCAAAGGAGGGAGGAAGAAGTAGATGGATGATCATTTTCCTCTTTCTACGAACATGAACAAACAGAGCTTCAAATATCATCTTTCTCATGACACTGCAGAATGGTATTATAAATAAAAAATTTATGACTGCAAATGAGAGGAAAGTAACTAAAATTAGCTAGTAAATCTGAGGTAATTCTGTTAATGTCAAAAATAAGGTAAACTCTGCCAAAAACACTGTATCCAGTATATACCTTTCTTTGTTCTTGTAAACCTTAGTTACCACCTTGGAACATGGGTGTTAATCAAGAAATCAGACTTATACCAGTTGTGACTCCAGCCGCGAACTAGATGTTATGGAAAACACTAATAAATAAATAAACAAACAAATAAAAACATCCCTCTATCATCATGGTGTTTATAATCTGTTTGGAAGTGCCAGGCTTTGTCTCCTCTGTTTATTCCTCTCTTTTCTACATAGTCCTGTATGTGATCTCCTTCTGCACAGCCCTCTGCTTCCTCTCTCAGAATTCAAATAAAACTTTTATTTCCACAGCCACATCAAGGAAACAAACTCGTTTTTGTTTTTAAGTGAATGAGGAGATGCTCTCTGATATCTTAGTCTTTCCCAATCTAGAGCAGAAAATCATCCTACAACTTGGGTCTCTGTTGGCTTTTCCTACTTCTTGCCACTTACTATGCCAATCTTAGGTGAGCAAATTCTCAGGTATCCCACTTTTCTTCCAGAGGAAAATAAGACATTTTCAGAACAGCAGCAGATTCAGGATATATGACCAGCTGTAAGCACAATGCCTGCAGAAGACATTTTCTCCCTGAAAATGGGTGGCAAAACCTGGGTTTTCCCATATAAAATGAAAGTGCTTTAGGACTCAAGAGCTCTCTATTCCACATGGCATGAGCAAATAAAGCACAATAGGTGCCTAATAAGAACATGAACCAATGAATAAACTCATAGACTATATGAATGCCTGTGTGTTCCCTTTTGAGATGTCCAGATCACCCAACAAACACAATACAAGCTTTTGTAGCCTTCTAATAAGTGGGTTAAAAGTAATGGACATGTTCTCAAAAGATCTAGCAACAGTGTTCCAAAAATATTTTTTCAAAGTTTTCATTAATGTATTTCTTTCCAGCACTGCTGAAAATTAAATAGTGCATTAATGACAAATTAAATCAAAGTCCATGACTCAATTTCCTAAATTTCACAATTAATAGGACCAAGAATAACATATTAATTTCTGTAGGATGACGAGAAATAACACTTATAAACATTCCACGTTATCAATAAATTCATGGTTCATTTTCACAAATGGAGTTTGTTTCAATTCTCAGCTGTTGGATGATGATTTGACTTGGAGCAAAGGCAATGTAATTGGGTAACAGCTGAGATGCGCTTGTTTGAGTGGGGCTGAAAGATCCATTGCAGGATTTCCAAGAGTGTGAATTACAATTCCAATGATATCAGAAGCAACTAATTCTGTTCTTTAGAAGTGCAGACATAAAAGAAGTTTGAGGTTTTCTTATTTCGAGCTTTAATTGAGGGCTAGGTTGTAATTCATTTTCATCCCTGAGTGAGTGGTAAAAACATACACAGCAGGTAATTCACACCACCTCAAAAACTGTTGGTGCAGTAAGAAGACTAATCAGGGTAAGCTTCCAGTAGCAAATTATCAGCTACAAATTAAAACCTTGCCTCATGCTTGCTAAAAGCAACCTTCCTTTTCACCAATGCATACATGTGAATATTAGTAACTGTTGGATTGCTGCAGGATGGGAAGATTAGGGATCCTACCTGCTTGCATTAAAGAGAGCCTTGGGAAGGTGTGAAATAAACTAGACTTCAAACAATGCTAAATTTTTGGTTTAAAAATGAAAAGTCACCATAATCCCAGGTGGTGTCTTATTTATTCTGAGAATGGAAATTTAATGTCACACACAAATAAAGCAGTCAACTTAGAATTCAGAGTTTGAAACAGGTTTGCATTTAAGTCCTTCCGGGTAAGCATCCTCTTGAACCGTGTTCCTCAAAATAAACACAAAAGACTGATGACAATGATAGGAACTAATTAAATTTCTGATGTTAATTAATCTAAAAGAAATAGAGAAGGATGGTAAGATAAAAATTATTTTATTTTTCTGGCTTTAAGCCATCACCTCAATGTAATTTTAAAGTATATTTTTAGCATTTAACCTTCTCTGTGATTTTTACTTAGATGATGCTGAAAATTGTTTCAAGAAAGCTGTAAAGTGGCAATGATAATACATAAAGAGTTCAAAATGGCTGCACATATCTGATAAATATATATGCACTATACATAATTATGTTATTGGCTTAAATGACCATAATTGCACCTTTTGGACTGAGATCCAGTTTTATTTCCATCTCCCTGTGAACAAAGCTGTTACAAGAGCAACATAGACATGAGAACACAAATAGTAAAAACAGTGTGCTTACTAGGGTTTATTTTCTAATACCCTAAATCTTATCTATTTTAATTCAGAAAAATCAAAAGAAGAGAAAAACATCTTGTTGTGGATTAGCCAAAGCAAACTTTCCTTAAAAAAAAAAAAAATAACAACAATCACACACACAGCCTGTGTGTTGACCTGCCACAGCACTTCGTTTTTCAGTCAAGGGTCTCTATCTTTAAAGAGCACAAAAAGAGTCTTTCTAGCAACCCAGATAAATTACTGAAGAGTTGCTCAGCTGATTTCCTGAATGCCAAAATTCAAGCCTGAAGCAAATTAAAACAGAATCATTGAAATCTCTGGAGGGGGGTGAAGGAGGTAGAGAGGAGAGAAGAGGTTTAAAAATGGAAATCTTGAAACAGCTTTGTGTACCATTGAAACACACTCGCTCTGATAACAAGCTAGCAAGTCACTCACTTATTTAAACTCACAGAGATCTGACGCATGCTGGACTCTGCTAGATAGTTAGATAGTCAGTCAGTCCTGCATTCATCTGTAAGATAAATCATTTCCTAGGATTCCACCTTGAGAATCACTTCCAGACAGGCATGAGGATATTTCTCACTGGCTGCATCATAGAAATACAGCCTACCATGTGTGTGTTTGTGTGTTCAGCTTAGTTTATCATCATCTCTTCTTTGGAGGCAAAATTATCATAAACTAGGAAGGGCCAAGAGCTCTTGGCCCTTTTTCAGCAGACCTTTGTTTCCTTTTTAAAGCCTGGCTGCTTTGTCCACAGTTAGACTTAAAGAAACAAGTATTTTCTGAATCCTTCCTCTAAGTAAGGTAGTGTGCTCTGAGGAAGGGGACTTCTTGGAAAATTATATATTTGTCAGAATATGCCCAAAATGTTATCACATCTGCAATCCCAATTTTGTTCTCCACAGCCATTTGGGGCCAGCCATTGTCCCACCACAAGGTGCGTGTAGCGGCTGCTGGGAAGCCACACCCCTCCGGCACAGTACCCACCCCCCCCAAGACAGGGGAGCTGGTGCAGAGTGCAAGCCGCAAACAAAACAAACCTGGGATGTCCGCCTTTCTCATTTTAAGGGTCCCTGAACATTTCTCAGAAGAGTTAAGTGATACACGAGCCTCATTAAATCTACTAAGATAACTGTTTGATGTGTTACTCAATAGATGAAACACAAAACTGTTCTTTAAAAATCAGTTAAATTGCTTGAAGGAACAACAAATTCACTTATCAGGCCACTCTTTATGTTCTAAAGTGCAATTTATAGGGCTAAACGAAAGTAAATGTCATACCTTTAATTTCGTAAAAAGTTATGTACAAGACTATTATTCCACATAATCACATAACAGAGAACTGCTACCTTTCTGCTCAGTGGGGTGCCGTTTTACAGACTTTAAAATTCGCTAAGTTCAAGCAGCTTTCGTTCTAAATAATACATGTGCTAAATATGTCACATTAAAAGTGCTTTTGGCATGTAAATGATCCGTTTTCTCATAGAAATGCTTTTAAAAGAATCTGAGCTCACTTTTTTTTTTTTTTTTTTTTTGGAAATTCTAAGTGCATTGAATTTCATTGTCCTCCAGAACCATGCAGAGTTGAGCGAAGTGAACTGCAGGGACAAACCAGCCGTTGTCAGCCTGTGTACTTATGTATCATTTGAACTGTCAGAAGTATATAGACTTCTATTTGCTTCAACATTATTTTCTGTTCCAATGCAGGCAAAATTTTCTCTTTTGCTCTCTTTTCTCCCCCCCCCGGAACTCAGCACTGGCAGGCAGTTCCAGGTCTAAAAAGTTAGTGATTTACTGTTAAAACACAAGGCACGTGTATGAACAAGTTTCCTACGTACTCATTTAATTCTTCAAACTCTTTGCTCTTTCTTCTGTTCTTTAAGGCTGAACAATAAAGCTGAGGTCTTATGGGTGATTTAAGGTGCTTACCCACCAAAAAACTAATTCAAAAGTCTTATGCATAATACAAATAAAAGTGAAAGAATAACCTCTCCCTCTTGTAGCTTCATTATACTGCTGCATACAGAGAAGTCTGCCCAGCCGCACACACAACCTACTACGGCAGAGTCTTTTAGAACTTCTGGATTGATTATTCCTTCTCCCTCCTTTGTAATGCCATGCAGTAGAATTTGATGATATCAGCTATCTTCTGCTTTTAGAGATCTTTGCTCTCACTTATTTAAAATAGAGCAATGTAAATGCAGCTTGATATTCATTATGCAGTTTGTAGAAGTTATTTCTCATAGACGATTTTAGCTTCAGGGTTCTCCTACAATTTTAACTTCACCATCCCTTCCCCATATAAAGAAAAAAAAAAGTCTCAAGAAGTAACTCAGAAGAAACAAAACGATGAACATAGGGGAAGGGAAGGAAAAATAAAATAAGATAAAAACAGAGAGGGAGGCAAACTGTAAGAGACTCTATAGGGAACAAACTGGGGGTTGCTGGAGGGGAGGTGGGTCCGCAGATAGGATAACTGGGTGATGGGCATTAAGGAGGGCACTTGTGATGAGCACTGGGTATTGTATGTAAGTGATAAATCACTAAGTTCTATGCCTGAAACTAATAATACACTATATGTTAGCCAACTTGAATTTAAATAAAACCTAAAAAAAGAAAAAAGAACTCAGAAATAATATGCATAAAAGACCTGCAATCAGTCATAACAAAGAAATTGGTATTATAGTAGTATAATTCATAATATAATCATGAAATGTATAAAAATGTACAGAAAATGTTTAGAATATGAATGAGGTTACCAGATTTAGTAAATAAAAATATAAGACACCCAGTGAGGTTTGGAATTTCAGGTAAACAACAAATAATATTTTGGTATAAGTATGTCCCATGCAATATTTAGAACATACTTATAACTAAAAAAGAATTCACTGTTGATCTGATGTTCGAATTTAACTGGACATCTTATAAATTATCTGGCAACTCTAATTACAAACTTAGTTTAAAAAGTTTGACTTGGGGCGCTTGGGTGGCTCAGTGGGTTAAAGCTGCTGCCTTCGGCTCGGGTCATGATCCCAGGGTCCTGGGATCGAGCCCTGAATCGGGCTCTCTGCTCGGCAGGGAGCCTGCTTCCCTTCCTCTCTCTCTCTGCCTGCTTGTGATCTCTGTCAAATAAATAAATAAAATCTTTAAAAAAATAAAATAAAATAAAATAAATAAAAAGTCTGACTTATTTAATGCAATGGAAACCTTTTATATGAATAAATCTATTTACAACTGTAATTTAGGTAATCATTATCCATTATACCTCTATGCTTTACCCACTCGGATACCAGTGCATACCTTTTAGTTTTAAAAATGCATTCCTAAGGAATAGGTTCAAATATTTTAATATTTTAAAATATTTAAACCTATTAGTTTATTAAAACCTTTTAGTTTTAAAAATGCATTCCTAAGAAATAGGTTCAAATATTTTAATTCCATATGGTTAGCCATGAATGCAGACAAGCAAATGCAGTTAAGAGTTGCCTTTTATTTCTTTAACTGGAATCTTAAAAATTTGCAAGTGTGTCAGTTTGTAGAAATCAAATGATTCCTTCTCTCATTTCTCCATTTTATCACTTAAATATGTTTGTATGAAAACTCGTTGTCTCTAAATGTATGATTGGATTTCAATTTCCTAGTTAGAATAGTCTAGGAACTAGACTATTCTATTAATGAGAATTACTTTCAGGAAGAAGGCTTACATTTATTGAACACCTCTTAGGAGCCAAGTGCTTTAATTTTTTTTAACTTTATTTAATCATCACAAGAACCCTATAAGCTAGATACCAATTATGAGCCTCATTTACAAAGCTAGCACAAGTTACAGAGCTAATATGGATAGTGGTATGACTGGTAGCCAAGAAAATTGAAAGGCAAAGTCCATATTCTTTCCACTGTGAAGGGCTGCCTCTGATTAGTTGGCTAAATCTTACTTTCTTTGGTCTTTTACAAGAAAAAATTAGACTTGGGAAACCAAGGTGGTGAAATTAGGATATAAGTCTTGCACTAACCCAACACTGTTAGGAGAGACACTTAACTTTTCCTCTAGCTGTTCTTTTAGCAAACCTAAAGTATATCAGTTAATGAAAAATTTTCTACAACTAGGACCTTAGAATGAGAACATTTCTTCTTACATTTTTTCTGCCCTTTAGATTCATTTCCATAACACAGAATAGTAAGAATTAGATACCCGTGAAGCCTAATTTTAAAAGAAAAGTCTTAAACCATGTCTACATTAAGCCTGTAACTTGTGCATAAGCCCCAGAAGCTACTTCTTTGGACCAGTTCCCTCTACAACCACTGGGAATTATTCATTAGCATTCACAGTATGGAAAAAAAGCATGAGTAACACCACTGCATTTTGTAAAATGCAATTTTTGGCAGGTTGACTAAAATCTTGGCAAGCATTACCATTTTCCCAAAATGTATTTGCATATAGGCTTACTGATTTTTATTACTGTACCTGGACTCTCTCCAAATTCTCCCTGTCCCTAAACTTAAATAAAGTACTTCAGTAAAGGTTTCTTATAAATGAAAAAGCACTATTAGAACAGGTGGAAACATGAAACTAGCACTTTGTGTATTATAAAAGAAAAGCCCTAAAATATATTCAGAGGCATTTATTTACTATGTTTTTAAACTACATTTATTCTTGATAAAGCAGAAGTGTTTAACTGGTTACCAGAAAGAAAACCTTCCTAGAGAGTGATTGAAAGCATTCTTAAAGGAGGGTACAGTTCCTGAGGAAGTTGTGTGGAGACAAAGAAGAGACCCTATAATTTCTGTTTTAATATTACCACCAAACATTCACAGGTTATAGCCTAATACCTACAATTCACACAATTGATCTGAATATAGAAATATTTAATATATATCTATTATACACATATTTATAATATATACATATGTTATATACATATATTCTTTTTTTTTTTCAGAGTTTGTTATGCCACTAGGCAAACAGATGCACAAAAGAAACATTGACAAACGGTACATTTGCTCTCTCTCAACTATATTTACAAAAGCAAACGAAACTGAAATAGCATGAGGAAAGTTTAAAAATAAGACTCCAAGTCTTTTGATAGTCTAGAGAAGAACAATGACAAAATCCACCAGGATGCCTTCCTGTCGATGCCATCACATCAGCCACCCTGACGAGGATGGCTTTTGAGCAATGCAGAGAATATTTGAGAGGATTAATTGAATTGATGGTGTTGCTGACCTTACAAAAGGCAATGTTACAGCTCTCTGATGTGTCTAAAGATTTTAATTGCACAAAAACAATTCTCTTTTGATATAAAGTTTCCAGAACCATTGTGAAATGATAGAAATCTTTTTCTTTGAATAATTTTTCTTACAAAGCAGTTTTTGCCAGGAGGTAACAGTAAAAATCTCTGTATGTAAAGGGCTTCTGCATGTTTTCTGAACACAATATTGTACCACTTTATAATTTGTTTTTTGAAAATACTGTCTAAATTTTTCAAATACAGTCTTGCATTATTGTTTTCCACAACTCATTTTCTATATCCAAAGACTGTGAGCAGAGTTTTAAACATATGTACATATATGTACATATATATATTTCTTAATAATATAATTTTATATATTGTTATATTTTTTAATTAAGAAAAATGGGGCAATGTTTCATCTATTTTACAATGCTGATTAGAATTTAAGCATAAGGACTAATGAATTTTCAAAGATTGTATTTTCTTTTGCATTCCTAAATGGTCGAGTTGCTCTCAAATCTTAAAGCCAAATCCTAAAGTCTTAAAGCCCTTTGAGAAAAGGGGTAAGTGTACTCACAAGTAAAGTTCCATAGTTTTTGTATATATAAAAATAGGGTCTTTTGTGACCAGGAAAAAAAATTAAGATGACTGTGGCATTTAGACTTTTGAACACTGGTTTAATTTGTTTTTGCAACAAGATAGAACTAATCTAACATGTATTATCATGAAGTTTCCCAGACCTCAGCTTTATTACTGCAAAATGGATTGCCCTTCATGAACAAGGATGGCATTTATTAAGACGAAGAATCAATTTGAACTGCAGCAAGAAGGTGTCCAGTTAGATCTAAAGGAAAATCAAATCTCCTGCCAGTGTGGTTAACATTAGGTCGCTGAGAGACTTTATAAAATTTTACCTTTAAGAGAAATTTGGGTACCACTGCTTGGGCAATCTTATCTCTAAGCTGGGGGATGACCCACATTTCATCACTAAGTCCTTTTTCATAACATAATTCAAGAACTGCTGGGTGACAGTAATGGGAGAGAAATAGGTAAAAGAGTTTCCTTTTAATCCTAAGAAATATGTGGAGAGCTAGCCTGAGAAACAACGTTCTTCATATAACTTCAAAAGACTAGCACTTTCTACCTGATCCTAATTAATGTGACCCCCCAAAAAATGCAAATAGAAAATAATCCTGCAACAGTATGTTTTTCTTTCCCCCCTTTGAATATTTTAGAAAATAACCGGTGAATCCTGAGAAAATTCCCAACTCTTCATAAGCTTACTGATACTCATCCCATAGTTACCTAAATTAAGAGCTTAAGGTGACCTTTTTTAAGAAAAAAGAATACCCACCAATTTCCAGTAATTAAGTGAAGTAGGACTTAAACTCTGTCACCTTGTAAAGGATTTCATGCTCTATTTGTGATCAAGTACCTTTCTGTTTTTACTATTATATCATGACCAGCAACTGTATAAGAAAAAGACTGAAGATTTCACTGGCCCCATGGATATTAAAGCAGTAGGAACCAGGGCAAAAATGGAAACAAACTAAGTGAGCATGTGTTATTAAAAAAAAAAACAAAAAACAAAAAATGGGGGTGGGGCACACGGGTGGCTCAGTGGGTTAAAGCCTCAGCCTTCGGCTCAGGTCATGATCTCAGGGTCCTAGGATCCAGCCCCGCATCAGGCTCTCTGCTTAGCAGGGAGTCTGCTTCCCTTCCTCTCTCTCTGCCTGTCTCTCTCTCTATCAAATAAATAAATAAATAAATATCTTTAAAAAAAAAAAAAAAGGCAAAGCAATGTGGTAAAACAGAATAGAGGACACTGGATTAGCATCCAGGTTGCATTCTTTCCTTGTTGTGTGACCTTGGATTTATTTAATTTCACTGAGGGTCAATCTCCTTATTAATAAAAAAAAAAAATTGGAGGTTTTTTGTTGTTTATCCGGGTTTTTTAATTTTTTTAAAAATATTTTTATTTATTTATTTGACAGAGAGAGAGAGACCACAAGTAGGCACAGAGGCAGGCAGAGAGAGAGGAGGAAGCAGGCTCCCCGCTGACCAGAGAGCCTGATGCGGGGCTCAATCCCAGGACCCTGGGATCATGACCTGAGCTGAAGACAAAGGCTTTAACCCACTGAGCCACCCAGGCGCCCCTATAATTACCTGTTTTAAAGAATGAACAAAATTAAGTAAATATCTGCACCTTATCTGCAATTTGAAACTTAAAATTTTTAGAAAACCAAGACGTTTGTAACTTATTTGGTGGCAACAGAGACCTAAACTGATATGACTATGTACCCATTTTACTGCAGATATAATAATGTAATGATTACAGGTACTGGCCAAATGCTGCTAAAGGTGTTAGTTAGTGTAGTATATAATATATGCACTGCATTCAGTTTCTAAAATCCAAAAACTGTGATTTTAAAATACATCTGTCCTCAAGGAATTTCAATTATAGAGACTGTGGGCCCATATGGATATTAACACACCATTCTTCTTTCCTTGGCCTTTTAGGAAATTAAAATAAGTAAGTCAAAGTAAGTAAATTGTTAGAATGGCTTGACCTAATGTCACTTAGTTCATCTGTAAAAGTCTTCATTTCAAATGACTTTACAATGATTAGTTATAAAGATGGGAAAGAATAAAGTTGCTTACAAAAGTGTACTTAAAGAGGTCTGAAAGTCAAAACAGCCAAAATAAATTGTTGGGCAATATGCCAAAAGAAATTACAAGATGTTATGGGAGTAAAGCTGGCAAGTCATTAGAGCACACTGATATGGTTGTCTGAAAAGAAGAGAGGGCAAGGCCTGTCAAAAACAATCTCACCTTGAACCTGACTACAACAGAATGTGTATTTACTTATTCACTTAAAGGCTTTACCTACAAAACAGACCTACTAGCACTGACCATGTATTTTTCTAGCAGAGTGCCGTTAAGGATGAATGAACGTGTTTAAAGAATGGTGTATTAATAGCAGTAATGTCCCCTCTGTCCAGTCCTGAATAGGCTTTACTCAGCTAGACAATTCCCATTTTTTAGCTAATAAGAATAACACTGCTTGGCGTGAGACGAAATACAAAACAAGGGAGGGTTTAGACACTTGCAATCCCTGAGGTCTTATAACAAAGGGCAGGGATTGCATCTCCTGGGTCCTGGCCTCATTCTTACATCAATGATTACGTTCAACCTCCCTAAATCCCTTCAGTGCACCGCTTCATTTCTTATTCTCAACTGTTGTGTCATGAGTACCTGCCAAGTTTCTCTTAAATTCCTCTTGGATGAATTTTCAGGCAGTTTCCAAAGTATCTCCTTTTTGTGATAAGGACTCTGCAATGTATTTCAGGTGAGGCATTTAAAATCCAACTCATGATTGTTTGAAATCTTCCCTCATTCAAGCTGTCAGAGTTTGACAGCCCCGGTTCTGTTGTTATGCACTATTAAATGGGAGCTGCTCTCCAGCCTAGGGGTACCTCTCTTTTCAGTGGTGGGAAAATGGGTGAAGCTTATTGGGGATCCTTGGGGAAGGCAACACAGTACAAATGGGAGTTTCAGCAGGAGGAATGAAAATAATAAGTCCCTTTCTGAAAGCTCAAATCTACAAAAATTTTAAATGTGTTGACAATGTTGCATTTTGATGCTCCCATTTCTATTTCCGAGTTTCAAAATAACTTTAAAGTGTGCAATTTCATAGGTCAGAATATAAGAAAGGCACACGTGTGTTTGTATTTTAAGTTTGGGGTTTCTTTAAAAGCCACAGAATAGTAAATGTTTTGAAGATGCTATTTGCTGCATTTAGGTGAGGGTAGAGATAGGGAAAAAGATATGATGGCTTTTCCATTTGATTTCTATTTCCAATAAATACCCTAATGACTTCTGCTGCATGACTCAGAGATCATTACAAAGCAGCATTACTAATCTAGATGGAAACAAATTTCAATCTGGGACAGTAATACATCTTACAGCTCGTAAACACATTGTATCCAATTACCGTGATATGCTTTACATGATAAGAGCAATTACAAAATATCTGGAAGAACTGATGTGCTGAGGGTAATTGTTTTAATTTATTCACACCTAGATACTGAGTTAAGATATGAGGTATAGGGGCGCCTGGGTGGCTCAGTGGGTTAAAGCCTCTGCCTTCGGCTCAGGTCATGATCCCAGGGTCCTGAGATCAAGCCCCACATCAGGCTCTCTGCTGGGTAGGGAGCCTGCTTCCCCATCTCTCTCTCTCTCTCTGCCTGCCTGTGACCTCTCTGTCAAATAAATAAATTAAAAAAAAAAAAAAGATATGAGGTATACTTCCAACAGCAGTTCTTTCTTCTGGAGATAGGCATTCATTTATTCACCCAGTAAACATATCCTTAGTATTCTTCAGATATTATGCTAAAAATAGGTACTGTAGAACACACCACAAAAAAAGTATAAACTCTGTCCTAAAGACCTTGCACTCTAAAAGAGATGAAGCTTATACATAAATAACAGTAATAGTGAGAATGGAATAAGTACTGTAAGAGGGATACAAACTACTCCTATTATAGAAAGCCATGTGGAATGAAGAGAACACTTCCAGCTTGGGAAGCTTCTGGGGAGAGGCTAAATTTGAGCTAGACATGAAGGTGGGATTTGGGTAGCAGGGGGCAGCAGAAGAAGACACACCTGAAAGGGAGAGAGCAATCCAGGCTGAAGGATGCCATGAGTCAAGAAGACTGAGAAGCACAGGGCATACACAGGAACAACCGCCAACAATGCAATGTGGACCCAAGGTAGAGAATATAAAGGTGATCAGAGGGAGAGAAAGCTGAGAAGGCTGGCAGCAAGCCAGGTCATGGGGAAAGCTTGGCAAAGCGCAAAGCTAAGGAGTTTGAACTTTATTAATAAGCACTGGGGAGCCATTAAAGGTTTTTGAGAATAAAATGATAAAATGACATGAGGATATTAAAAAGATTAATCAGTCAGCAGTGTGATGAATAGATGGGAAAGGTGAAAAAAAGTGAAGCAGAAGAGGCAGGCAGCCACACAAGGGTGCCTAGCGAGGTGAGACTAAGGCAGGAAGGAGCAGGAGCAGCGGCAACAGGCGTGGGCAGGCCCTGGGTCTGAGAGTCCGCAACCAGCGTGCATGGGCAGGCTGAGCTGAGAAGAGAGGCTCGGTGGGAAAGGAGAAGCTGAACATACAGAGAATGTGTGGGAAAGTGATGAAGGACTTCTGAGTGGAGGTGGGGGCAGTGCACAACAGGAACAAACGGGTTTTCCTGAGTGGGAGTGCTGGAAATCAGCTCAGGGTGTGGACTGGGAGCACAATCAGGGATCTGACAGAGAAGGAAGAATGTCTAAAGCAAGCAATGTGAAGAAAAGACTGGAGAAGACTCTAGCAGACAAATGTGCAAATGGCCAGACAAATTAATATGCCTCACTCAAACTGCTAGTGCATGAAATGGCACTGAAAGCTGTAAGGAAAATGGGTGGATAAGAATGGCAGATTAGAAATTCCAACAAAAAAACTCTGGCATAAATAGACAGCTCCACTTAAAGTGGCAGCATCGTGAAAGTCAAAAAATTTGGAAACTATTTAATGATTTGGTATAAATGAAGTGAAATTGTCTTATATGAACCTTCCCTGTTTAATTAGCTAAGTAAACATATGTGTGCATTTTATGTATGTATGTATATTATGTATATATGTAATAGGGCAAACCTTGCTTTACTATTAAGTAACACATATTAAGTAACTCTGCACATGATACAGATTTTCTTCCCACATAAATCTCTCTGTTCACTAGAAAGGTTCCCTGTTCATAAGAAAGGTGTCACAAGCAAAAGGTGTGTTCCGTGTGGACAGTAGTGATGATGCATGTATGTAACATTCTCTGAAACCAGTTGCTCAAAGACATGTATGGAAGAGGAAGTCTTCCTCCTTTTCAGGGAGCTGATACTTATTTTCCAGCTCCAGGGGAATAGCTTAATTAATTTAAGCCCTCCTAGGTGAAACAGAGCTGGCCCTTCATTTTTTTTCTCTACTTTTCACATCTATGGGTTTTCCCTCAAGTACGAACACACCATTTTAGAAGCAGAAGGAAAGGGCTTAGCCCTCCGCTATCCACTTTCTGAGAGATGAAAATGAATGTGTTTTCAAAAAGATCTAAATTCTGTCAAGCATAATGACCTTTAAAGAAAGGCTATAATGACATATGTATTTGTTTTCTATGAATACACATATGGCATGATATACAACAGGTTGCACTTTACTTGTGGGAGATGCAGATTTTTTTAAGCTGCTAATAAACAAATAGCTATCAATTGAAAAATTTTCTTCTATAGCTAGAGGTATCCCCTATACCTTTCCTCCTTCCAGTCCCTGTCATCTCCAGCACACATTCAAGGTCTAGGTGAACTGGTGTCACTATTAAAAACTAGGAAAAGAAAAGCTTTATGTTTCTCAGTGTTGACTCTTATAAAATATGTAATGAAAAACATTATTAATTACATATTTAGGGTCAGAATACATGGTTCAGTCCACACATGCCAAAGAACATTGTTACCAACAAATAAGTTCACTGAGATATAGGCACTAATTTAATAAAATGAGCATGCATCAGTATTGCCCTGGGAAAACAGGTACTGAAGATGCTGGTGGATTGTACTAACTAGAATATAAACACCCCCACACACACACCCATACACACACACATACACACATGTTGTGTGCCCTGACACAAACTGGTGCTTATTAGTGTCTTGATATAAGAGACAAAGCAGGTTAGCACAGGAAGAACAGGAGGCAAGAAATGTACATTTCTGGGTTACATTTAAAGAAGAGATAAGGGGCACCTGGGTCACTCAGTCTGTAAAGTGTCTGCTTTTAGCTCAGGTCATGATCCCAGGGTCCTGGAATTCAGTCCCTCAGCGGGGAGCCTACTTCTCCCTCCCCCTCTCCCTCTCCCTGCTGCTCCCTCTGTTTGTTCTACAAATAAATAAATAAAATCTTTAAAAAAATAAATAAAAATAAAGAAGAGATTAGAAGGGAAACCCCTATTAGAAAATCCTTCTGGGGGCACCTGAGTGGCTCAGTGAGTAAGCCTCTGCCTTCAGCTCAGGTCATGATCTCATAGTCCTAGGACTGAGCTCAGCAATGGGCTCTCTGCTCAGCAGGGTGCCTGCTTCTTCCTCTCTCTCTGCTTGCCTCTCTGCCTACTTGTGATCTGTCAAATAAATAAATTAAATCTTTTACAAAAAATAAAAAATAAACAATTTTTTTTT
>ML103860.1:63619-99611 GCA_003697995.1 Taxidea taxus jeffersonii
AAAAAATTTTTAAAAAGAAAATCCTTCTGCCTATCTTTAGAAAGTAAACAATTAACTAGCATGCCTAAACTACTCAAACTCTGCACTTTCCATTGTCTTCAGGACTGGCCCTTGGTCCAGCTCCTGGGATATGAACTCTGAGCTCTTGGAGTACCTTACCTGACAAGAGCGTCTTTGTATTCCTGAAGCTTTGGGCCATGCCGAATAGTTTAGGCCAACAATGTGATTCATGGTTAATGCCTATTTTTGGATGCCTGGGCTTTGCATCACACTGTAGAAGCTTGACCTTTAGGAGCTTGAAAAATGGGTAGCTAAATTCAGTCATGAAGGTGCTAGATGTCTACATGACAGACCCCAATAAATACCCTGGACACCAAGGCTTGGGTGAGCTTCCCTGGCTGGAAATACTTTGCAAGTTTTACACACGTCAATGTTAAGAAATTTCAGTACTAGCCCTGAGACCCCATTGGATAGGACAACTGGAAGCTTACTCCTGGTTTCTTCTGGACTTTGCCCTATCCATCTTTTTTCCTAACTAATTTTAGTCTGATTCCTTTGCTGTAACAAAACCTAATAGTAAGTGTAACAGTCTTCCAAATTCTGTGAGCCCTTCTAGTGAAACACTAAACCTGACAGTGGTTTCAGGAAGGCCTAATACTTTCTTTAAAAAAATAAATACATATTCATTTCTTTAGAGAGAGGGCAGCAGGTGGGGAGAGGCAGAAGGAGAATCTTTTTATTTTTTTATTTTTTTTATAAATATATAATGTACTATTAGCCCCAGGGGTACAGGTCTATGAATCGCCAGGTTTACACACTTCACAGCACTCACCATAGCACATACCCTCCCCAATGTCCATAACCCCACCACCCTCTCCCTACCCCCCTACCCCCTACCCCCCTCAGTTTGTTTTGTGACATTAAGAGTCTCTTATGGTGTGTCTCCCTCCCGATCCCATCTTGTTCCATTTATTCTTTTCCTACCCCTCGAACCCCACACATTGCATCTCCACTTCCTCACATCAGGGAGATCATATGATAGTTGTCTTTCTCTGATTGACTTATTTCGCTCAGCATAATACCCTCTAATTCCATCCACATCGTCTCAAATGGCAAGATTTCATTTCTTTTGATGGCTGCATAGTATTCCATTGTATATATCTACCACCTCCTCTTTATCCATTCATCTATTGATGGACATCTAGTTTCTTTCCATAGTTTGGCTATTGTGGACATTGCTGCTATAAACATTCAGGTACACGTGCCCCTTCGGATCACTATGTTTGTATCTTTAGGGTAAATACCCAGTAGTGCAATTGCTGGGTTGTAAGGGAGCTCTATTTTCAACTTTTTGAGGAACCTCCATGCTGTTTTCTAGAGTGGTTGCACCAGCTTGCATTCCCACCAACAGTGTAGGAGGGTTCCCCTTTCTCCGCATCATCACCAGCATCTGTCATTTCCTGACTTGTTAATTTTAGCAGTTAATTAAGTTAATTTAATTCTGACTGGTGTGAGGTGGTATCTCGTTGTGGTTTTGATTTGTATTTCCCTGATGCCGAGTGATGTGGAGCACTTTTTCATGTATCTGTTGGCCATCTGGATGTCTTCTTTGCAGTAATGTCTGTTCATGTCCTCTGCCCATTTCTTGATTGGATTATTTGTTCTTTGGGTGTTGAGTTTGCTAAGCTCTTTATAGATTTTGGATACCAGCCCTTTATCTGATCTGTTGTGTGCAAATATTTGGGGAGAGAGAATCTTAAGGAGACTCTACACTAAGTACAGAGCCCAACGCAGAACTCGATTTCACAGACCTGAGATCATGACCTGAGCCAAAATCAAGTTTCAGACATTCAACAGAGTAAGCTACCCTGGCGCCACCTGCTAAAACTTTCTATTCCTCTTCCCTACTTTGTTTTTTTATCATAGCACTAGAACATTACCAAAATTTATTCAATTACATTTTGTATGGTCTTATGTCCTATACATATTTTTCATATTATTTCAATTATACTCTCTCCCTGTGCCCCACCCAAACACACACACACAATTAACTGTAGATTTCCTTGAGGGTAGGACTTTGTCCTTTTCACTGATAAATCTCTAGCAGTCCGAATAGAACCTAGCACATAAGAGGTACTAAGTAAATATCTGTGGACTGATCAAATGAATGAATGAAACAAATAGATGGTTAGTTCTGAAAAGACAAATCACAGTCTAGTTTATCAAGCACTATTACTATGTATAAATAGTCCTCCATACTGGAAAAAGGTAAATCTCAATCTCCTAATGACTTTTACCTTGGCCATTAGCAATTGTGGCAACTTGTCACTTTACTTGGTTTTCCTGTCCCTGCAAAGGAAAGCCCATCCAAAGCCCTTAGGTTAAATAGAATGAGGAGTGAATCTGAATTATATTTAGTATTTGGAAGAATGGATGAGCAGAATTACTCTAATAATTACTTTTCTACAAAACTACCATCTTTAGGTAAACTCAACTGTTCCACATTTACTACTGGCTTTCTGTAAAAAATATCCAATTAAATAATTACTTAAATTAGAGTAAAGACCCTGTTTTATGTTAAAAGAGTAAGCCAAAAGGTTAATAATCCTCTCAGGAGTCTATACTAATTCCTCCATTTCTTCACCTGGTAAACTTCCAGTTCCTCTTCAGACCCACACTGAAGCTCTTATAGCTCTTACAGAATGTCCCTCCCTCTGTACTCCCAAAGATCTCTTTCCATCTCACCAGGCCACAGGTCACATTGCAATGACCAAGTATTTATTTACCTCCTTTTCTAATTTATAGGATTGTGAGCTGGTCATGGTTAGTACTTAACTGATGTTTCTGGTCTGCAAAAACTCTCCTGTGCCCTGGCACATATAAAGCTCTCACTAAATGTTGGCTACATAATGAGCTAATAAATAAATAAGGAAAAGAACAAATAAATACACACTGATCTTGGGCTCGTGAAGAAAATTTAACTATATAAGAGGAATACACAGTTCTATTTGCAAAGTCTTCAAAGTAATTCTTCCTATTAAGAGATCTGATAAGCAGAGTGCTGGACTAAATTTTGTCCCAGAAAAGCTTGATGTTTTCCAGGCATCAAACTCTAATTGATATTATGATAAAACTTCACTGATAGTACGAGGGTGAGGAATAAATCATATGGTCTACTGACTGGCACATGGAAGAATAATAAAAAACCCCCAGTCTAGGGGTGCCTGAGTGGTGCATTTGGTTAGCCGTCTGAGACTCAGTTTCTGCTCAGGTCATGATCTCAGGGTCATGAGATCAAGCCCTGTGTTGGGCTTCTGCTCAGTAGCACAGTGCTGAGTCAACTTGGGAGTGTCTCTACCTCGCTACTTGCCCCTCCTCCCCTTGTACAATAAATAAATCTTAAAAAAAAAAACAAAAAAACAACTCAGGCTAGCTAACAATTATAAAGCTCTAGTTCTTTTTCTCAGACATACCTAGATTTCTGAATTAGGTTGGTAGACCTGAATAAACAACAAAATAATACTATCTTATTGTCAAAAATCAAGATCAACCTATGATTATGTGTAGTTTGAATTTCTATGAAAACTGGCAGGAAGGTATTGGAGGAAGCTACAATGATACTAACGATAACAGTCAACTTCAAAATATTCAGGGCCTGGTATAGCTGTATCAACCAGCAATCTTGGGTGCCTTTACCTCCTGAAATGGTCTTTCCAGAAGCACTGTTTGGGGGAGTTAGTCACTTCTCTCAACAAATATTTAAGAAGCATCTATCACATGAGAGACTTTGTACTAAGCTCTATGTGGACTATGGAGAAGAATAAGCCATGGACACTGCCGCCAAAGAATTTTGAGGGGCACCTGGGAGGCTGAGTCATTAAGCGTCTGTCTTCAGCTTAGGCCATGATCCCAGGGTCCTGGGATCCAGCCTGACACTGGGCTCCCTGCTCAGCAGGGAACTTGCTTTTCCCTCTCCCTCTGCTGCTCCCCCTGCTTGTGCTCTCTCTCTCTGTCAAATAAATAAATAAATATATATATATATATATATATATATATATATATATATTTTTTTTAAATCTTACCCAAGAAAAAGGACATTTGAATAAAGCAGTTTTTCCTCAGATGCCAAAAAAGGAGAAACATTCTTACTATCTAAAATAATAATACTAATAACAATAATAAGATAGTATAGGACAGAGAATCACACACCAACTCTCACTTTACTTTTAAAAGCTATGTTCAAAAGTGGTTTCTTTATGAGAGTCTCATTTTCATTTGAGTTTTTCTTTGAGCATCAGGAGCTACAGATCTTTTCCCGAAGTAAACCACGTGCAGATGTCACCTTTCCATTATTTTCTAACCCCCATTAACCATCAGATGATAGAAGCATGTTTTTTAAGAAGAAAAGGAGGGGGAGAATTTTCCATTTACAATCCAAGTGAGATCTCTGGTGACTCATACTGGGCCTTTAAAGGAGGACTGTCAGGGAACAGAAAGTGAACTGTAGGGAGCTGGCTATGGCTAGGAAAACTGATGCAGCTGCATAACTGTCTCCTGAAGGGTATGGCCAGTGCACAGGAATCTCCTCACAGCAGTCCTATTTATCCTATTTGAAGCTGGGACTATAGCTAGAGGGGACAGAATCCAGTCTTAAGCAGGAAGAGATGTACAATAATAATAACACCTGAAATGCATTAAGTGGTTACTCTATGCCAAGAAATGTAGAAGTACTCAATATTCAAAACCACATTCTAAACAGTGTATTTTATAGATAATAAAATAGACTTTTAGAAGTTAACTATTTTACTCAAGGCCACACAACTAAGAAATGGCACCAATTTCTTTGATTCTAGAACCTGTATTTATGAAGATCAAGAACTTTGGCTGAGTTTCAAGGTCAAGACTCCAGGTCCAACTAATTCTTAAGGCAGAAGCCTAGTCACAATGGTAAGTATGGAAATGTCAGGGGGAAAACAAGTAATTCACTGGTCACAAATACCTGGCACCTGGAAATATAGGGCAACAAAATCAATTTTAATTCCCCTGAAGTAAATTTTAATGAAAATAAGAAAAAAAAAGAAATTAAATTAAATTAAATATAGCATACATTTGGTAAGTACCTAGCATGAAGAATATTTTCCTTCAGTTGTTTAACACTGGAAATAAATAAGGTCTTATATTTCCTCTTTTAGACATCTTTAAAAATGAGATTCTCATATGGAATGGTTTAAGAAAACTTACATGGGGAAAGAAACAGACTGGAGAACCAATTAAGGTGTAAACTCTATAAAACAGTAATCTTATCAATTTGAAGAGCAGTCAAAGGAGGGACTAAACACAGACATAGGAAAATTACTGGCTTTCACTGAATCCAAGATGATACCATAAGTCTTCATAAAGAAACTGAATTGATAAATTGTCTTTGGTTATTATTTTCTTCCTACAAACCTTCCATTACAAAAAAATAAAGGATGCACAGAAAGCAGATATTACATAAGTGGAATTTGAGACTTAGTCCATTTTAGGCAAGTACTGCACTTCACAAAATGGCTTCTGTTCCCAGCATGCTCTTCATTCATTACTCCTCTTAAATCTAGTAAGAAAAAGCTATCATTCTGCCACTAGATGGCACTGCCACTAACTGGGATGGACAGTACTCTACTCTATGGACCCCAAACTTATAAATAAAACAATTTAGAGAAAAAGCAATAAAGATTAAATATACACCAAAATGCAATAAACATTAGAGTGATACAGAGAATAGTGCAACAAACAAACAAAATATACTGAAATAGTGCTGTCCCACTGGGACATACATCACTAAAGATTCCACTTTTATGACTAGATTCGCTCTAGATACGTGAAGATATAATGTTATTTGTCCAACATATTTTGGTTCTCAATATTTTTCCTTTCAAGCCATTGAAGTTAATATTTAACAAACACATTTTCTGCCAAGTTTTAATGTGATATCATCCTCTGAAGAAACAAAGTCCAGAAATAATTTCTCTTTTTGGCAATATTTATTAGTATTTTGACACAAAACCTGAGTTATTATTGAAAGTAAATAGGAAATCAAGGACTCAGATGTCTTGAATTTTTTTCAGGTGCTCTCAAGGTTAACATGTACTCTGTGGCAATGAAAAGGCAGATAAATAAAGGCTATCTGGTGTCACACAATCTATAATATTTCCTATAACTGTGACTATTTTTTAAATAAAATTTTCTAGCTGACAAATTTAATTTCCTCTTTTGGTTTTGTTTATACATCAGAGTCCCTGGTATCATGGAACTGAACACAAAACTAGGTGTTCCAGGTCTCTCTACTTCCTTTTTGACTATCTTTCCTTTATAGCTGTGAACTTCCCATAAAATCTTTTTATCATAAAAAATTATATATACACAAGATAAATGTACATATATTTAATATGATATATAGATATATAAAAAACATGATATATATGTGCGTTCCTGGTCTCTCTACTTTCTTTTTGACTCTTTAACTCTCATTTATAGCTGTGAACTTCCCATAAAATATTTGTATCATAAAAAATTATAGCTACATGAGATATATATATATACATGTATTATATATACATGGCATATGTATATATACTTGATATCTATCTATCTATCTATCTATCTATATAGAAAAAGTCTTAATTTTGTAAGAAAAAAAAGTGGGAGGAACTAACAGAGTCCCATCCAGGAAGTTCTGAAACACCTGCTGGAACAATATGGAAGATAGAAAGTTCTGTCTTCACACAGTTGGCTGTGTTTAAAAGAACTATAGGAAATGAACCTACTTCCCATCTGTTAGGCACCTGTAAGTGGCTGCAAGCCCTTGGGGACTGAGGGATCTCATTTGAGCTGGTCTTGGCCCAACAGCTTCAGCCTTGAATGAACATGCGTGTGTGTGTGTGTGTATGTATGTGTGCATTTTAAAAAATACACACATAGACAGCCAATGAACGTGACTTGAACTCCACAAACACTCTGGTCTAAATTTAAACAGGAAGTAAAGTTAGGTCATTGTTACCTTTCAGTCAGGGCAAAGGTGACAATCATGATAATTTTTCAAAATACACTCAAATGAAGAAACAGAAGGATGTGACAGGGGTGGACAGTCTATCAAAACAGTATAAAAAATTGTTTATAATAAACATCCCAGGCCCACAGAAAGGCTGTGAAACCGAAGTGAATTTTTCTATCTTCTAGCTATGTCTTGCCTTTACTATGAAAGTCTGGATGTTAATTAGGGCTCTTCTGAATGGGCAACGGAGATAGGGTAAAGAGGGCTATTTATGAACACTTGATTCTGTTGCAAGGGAAAAAGAGCCTAGCCAGCCACCGAGAGTTTGACTCCTTCTAGAGCTTTACCATTTCTCCAAATTGTTTGTTCTAAGAATACAGATAGACCAAGGAAAATCTGAAACCCCACAGAAGCACTCCTTCCACAACGAGCCTCTACACTGAAGCATATGATATTTGACAGCCTTTTGTGAGTAGCAGAGTCCATAGATTTTTTTTCTCCAGCAGTGATATCCTTTCACCTCATTATAAAATATAACCTGTCATAGCTAAATTGAGGAGTTTTTCAACAGGGCTGGAAAACTCATCTTTAATTACTGTATAGGAGAATGCTTCTGAATTATCAACTATGCAGAAAAAGGCTGAAAGGCAATCTGATCACTGTAAGAAACAGATGCTCCTTGATAAAGAAGCCATGTTGTTGGGTTTTCAGTTTCTCAGGTGATGGTGCTTTGATATGGATGACTTTGAAATCCACATAAGATGAAAAAGAAAAAAAAAACACTTTCTTTTGTCTAGTAGTATTGTGTATACACTTAACTGTCCATGTGCAGATTGGTTTTAAGGATTCTTTTTGGTCACCAGTCTGAGATTATAAGTATCTAAATATTCACTCTAAGACAATTTCTAATGAAAGTTTTCTTTAAACCTGCTTAATGTGTTGGTTACTATAGTAAACAGTGACAGACCTCATTCTAAATTCAGGATCTACCACTAACCAGCTGATGACCTTCAGTTATCTGATCTACCACTAACCAGCTGATAACCTTCAGTTATCTGCAAAAGGGAGAGAATCATCATACCTACATCATATGACTGATTAATAAGATAATGAATGCGAAGAGTTTAGCAAAGTACTTAGTGCATTATAGCTACTCAATAAATGGTCGCTATTATTATTAGGAGCATTCTGCCCTGAATTTCTCATAGTTTTGGTTGCAAATGAAAATACACTTTTAAAGCCAGACTCAATATTAGAGTGTTCCTCTTTTGCAGGGAGCATAGGGACAAAATACGTCAAGTGCACATCTCCAGTTGCAGAAACAGGACAGTGGTTATAATGGAGCCAAACCAACAGACCCTTGGGCATATGACACGCTGAGTACTATTTTATCTAAGGTGTCTCAAAGTCAATATTTTTGGAAGCAGATTCTGCAAAACATCAGTCAGTCACTGGAGCTATTTCTTAAAAAAAAAAAAAAAAAGAAGAAGAAGAAGAAGTTTCCTACGGACAAATGACTAGATAATAGTACATGCAACATCTCAGTCTTGGAAATTCACAAGGTACATTTGCATACTATAGCTCACTAAAGGCTAAAGGCTAAAGAAGCCCTACAGGGGAGAAACCATCTTTACTTTGATTGACACAGATTCTCCAAACCTATCTTAATGCAACTCTTTTTCCCATCCAATGACTACTGATGCACTAATAATTCATTAGTTACCAGTACATGCCAGCCACCGTGTCAAGCATTTTACATGTATTAATTCATTAAATCACAATAACAATACTATAAAATAGGTACCATTATTAATTCTATTTTACTTGCCCAGGACTGCTCAGCCAATATGTAACAGTAGGATTCAAATCCCAGCACTCTGACACCAGAGTCATGTTCTGAACCAACATTTTATATCTCTTCTCACAATGTAGGCATATTATATCTCTCAGTTAGAATGTTTTCACTTATAAATCACAGAAACCCCAACCAAAACTAATGTATCCAATAAGAGGAGTTTATAGTGTCATTTAACTAAAAAAGCAGTGTGAGCCTCAGGCACCAGAGTATAGTTCCTCTTCCTGAAATTCACTCATCTCTGTACCCATCCTGTGTCGGCTTCATCCTGAACAGGTTCCCATATGGTAGTCATTCCCAGGTAGTCCTTATTTACTGCCAAAGAGGTGAGAGAGCTTCCTTTCCCCAACCATTAGATAAACATACTGGCTTCTGATTAAGTAACATGCCCACCATGGGCCACTGGCTATGGCCGTGGAAATGTGATGTGCTGATTATTTTGGTTTGATTATTCCTCAGCTGATGAGGATGAAATACATTGGCTGATGCCAGTCAGGGCCCATCACTGAGGCTAAGAGTAAGGCCAAGTCCAAACCACCTAACAGGGAAATGGGTTCCTTTTAATAAAGACAAAGAGGAAATGGAGTCCTACCGACTGTACTTTGAACAGGACTTCCAATCAAATCTGAGACAGTGTTGTGTGGAATATACTTTGAAAAATACCACTCTATACTTTTATTATTCTTTCACCCTTATGGCAAAATGGAAAAAGGGGTAATCAAGGAAACTGAGACCACTAAAGAAATACAACATATCCAAGACTTGACTTTCCTCTGAAAGTTTTGGATCTTTTTCTCTTCCTCAATTCTGATGGTACCTAGAACAGAGATAGACTACAGAACTATCTTGACCATTTTTCAATGGAACACCTGAAGCAGGGGAAGCTGAAAAGACTTCTCCCAGACCAAATAGAAATTGTTTCTCAAATCTATGTATTATTTTTATATAAAAATTTCTAATAGCTTACAAAAATTCAAAAATATGGAAATACAGAGTAAAAGTCAAAGTCATCTGCCCTCTTTCATATTCTTTCCATTCTCCTTCTCAAAGGTCATCAGTTTTGTATATATATTCCCAAACTTTCCAAGCTGTCTATCTTTACATATACACATGCATAAAAATATATCAAATAGGGACATGTCATCCTCCCCTCCAATTCAAATATATATCTGAAGAACTCTTTATCGGTAAGAGATCTTCATTCTTTTTAACTGCTGTATAGGACGGCACAGCACAGGTGAACCATCACTGTTCTCCTACTGGTTCACCAACAGACATTTAAGGGATTCTAATATTTTCCTATCAAAAATAAAGCTCAAATGGCCATTGCTACCCATGCTACTTTGTGCCCATGTGGAAGTTTTTTCTCTATGAAAGAAACCTACCAGTGAAACTGCTTGGTTAGAGGGGTTTGAGCACTTTAAAATTTTATAGAATTTGCCAAATTGCCCTCTAAAAAGGTTGTTCCAATTTACACTCCCACCAACAGTGTCTGAGAGTACCTGTTTCCCCACTGGATATTAGCAGTCTTTTTGCATTCAATTTCAAAGAGTAATCAACAGGGCTCCGGTTAACTCTGTGATGAAAGTGGCTCCCTAAGAGCTTTAAGAATGTATCATTAGACAGGAAAGAAAACAATTATTTTGTGTCAGCCCACTCTGTGATTGGTATTATAATAATAAAGAAAACCCTCTTGATTGAACAGCTACTTATCTTAGACGTACAGACCTAACCTACCTGCCTTATAGTGTTCTTAAGAGGTCAATAAAAGTCACTTATCCCCATTTTCCAGATCCAAGTTTTAAAGTACGAAAAAATATATACAAATTTTCATCCGGTTGTCTACAATAATAGAAAATAAGAATCGAGTTATTTTAAGTCCCCATTTCCTCATTTCCTGGGATGAGGCAGCCTCTCAAATCCAGAAACAAAACTCTGGCCTCCACCCCCCTCTGAAGCCAGCCAAAGTCCAGCTGCTTTCATTAGAAACATATTTCTGCTCTAACTTCCACTTAAAGATGGATAATAATTTAGAAATATGGTGGGGCTTAAGCCAATGAAACTTCAAGTTCAGTTCCTAGACATGTGGTGGCCTTTGCTCCCTCTGGCAAAGGCTACTAGTATTCTTTCATTGGCTAACTGGTGATCTGAAGGGAAATGAGCAGAAAATAAGGTGCCATCTGCAGAACTCAATATTTACTTCTCTCTGTGTTCCTGGATAGTCTTGGAGAATTCACAGGCTTGCGAACTTGAAATCTCTGTATGGTAGGTGGCAGAAACATTGGCAACTAACTCGGGGCACTGTTGCAATCATCGCTTTGAGCTCAACCCTAGTTATATGCCCCAGAGGGAAGCCATGTGGGCTTTAATGCACATCTTGTTCCCTTGCAGAGAAGTCACAACTTACCCAAACATATTCGTTCACAGACAATCTAAATGAAATCTCCAGATTGATGACAGCTGGCCTAGGAAAGGCAAGAACACCCTGGGAGTGAGCTACTTGCACCCTTTGAGACAAATACGTTTTTCAGAGTACTTGGTTGTTTTTCGTATTTCAATCTCAGGTCAATGAATTCTAATGGCATCAATACAAATATACAGCAGTTGGAATGCTTGTGACAAAGTAGCTTTCCAGACCAAAAATGAAATTTTCTTAAAGCAGAAATGCTTAGCTGGTTTAAGAGTAAATGTCGGTAACCTTATCTTTCTACAAAGACTCTCCTTTTTCTCTCCTTCCTGCTTCAGTACCTTGACTTGGAGGCACAATCCTGTTCTACATCGACCCAGGCTCCATCAGCATCCAGTATTCCCTGTCTAAAGCTTTGACACATTTGTCACAACAGCTAAGGTTGAGGAAAGGAGTTGAAACAATTTCACAAGGCTGTTATGACTCACATGGCCCCTGTGTAGTCCTCTTAACATCCTTTGTTCCCATCCTTCCAATAAAACATGAGCACCAGCCGTTTCCCTCGCACAGTGTGAGCCAGAAAGGCTGGAGCCTTTGAGCTCCGGTTCCAGTCCACAGATCATTAGAGCAGATGATATTGTTCTGTACATCAAGCCTTTCATGCCAGCTTCTAAATGAGAGAGAAAGACTGCAGTGATGACAATGATCTATCACTGTACCCTTTTAATAAAGCCACCCCTTTTAATAAAGATACCTCCTTTAATACATTAAAAAACAATTTCTTTTGAGGCCTTGGGACCATATGGAGAGGGGCCTGGAGGTAGAGATGAGGAGGGAGAGGGTGACTGGAGGAAAGAAGGTAGAGTAGGGAATAAGAACAATAAAGAAGACATGTTTGGTTTCCTGGTGTATCATCCTGCTGCTCTGTCTCCCACTAAGATCTACAGACTAGCAACTCTTTAGAAGTTGTCAGATAGCTCCAACTGTTTTCTAAAGCTTAAATATCTCAAATTGATGGGCCTTGAGTTAAGATGGTAACATCCATCATTGAATATGTCTATAAGAGACAAGTATAATGACATCTTATATTTTCAGAGGGCCTTTCTCTCAAAGCTCAAAGTGTTTTATAGATATGATCTAATTATTCCTCCACAACATCGATGGCATGTAGGAAGAAAGTAAGGGACAAGCAGTGAGTATCATAGGGGTGAGGGTGTAACTACTATTGTTATTTTTTGCCTCGGGAAAATGAAACATGGAATGTTTATAAAAAATACCCTTAGCTAAGACTTTTATTTTTACTTTTTAGCTACTCTATGGTTTTATTCAAATGGAAGCCGATCCTAACATTAAAAACATAAACAACCAAAAAACACCAGCAAATCCCTTCCCTAAAAAACTGACTGCTGAACCTTACATGCTAAAACTGTCTCAAGGCCCTGACTTCCCTAAAAAACTATTCTCATATACTGCACAGAGCAAAGGATTAAAAAGAAAAAAATCACTTTTTTCTTCCAATGCGGAACATGCACCACTCTCACAAATTCCACTCCAAACAGGCAACACAGTCTTCCAAGAATGACAGAGAGTTAGCTTTTGTTGCTATAAGAAATGCAAAGCATGTCTTCCAGAGACTAGCATAATGTGCAACCTAGCAGATCATTTTCTTAACACATACTCCTCTGGAAAAAAAATTTTTACTGCGAAGGCTCTTAATGACTGAATGGTTGTGTTACATTTGCCAACCACAGAATTACGACTTTGGTTATCCAGGGCATTCTGAAGACACAGACTGACCTTACAGTTATTGTTACAGTCTTTTACATCATCAGCACAGACTCTAAAGATGCCCAGTTTTCCAAAGAGTGTCTGTAAAGACAATTTTTGGACTTCTAAATTTGACAACAGGGAGTACCACCCTTACTCCCACCCTGACTGAAAGGTTTCTCTTCTCAGGATGCTAAGGCAGTGTTGGTAGTAACAGCAAGTACTTGTGTACATATAAAGAGATATGGACTAAAATTATGGTCCTATGGGTCTGTTATGATTTAGCAAAAAATGCCTTTTTTGCGACAGCTACATGACATGACCGACTGGAGCAGATCCCAAGCAACCTATATATATCTTCTCTTGATGCTGAAGGAAGATTTGTGCCCTAAAATAAACATGATGTGATAAAAATATGAGAAATCCTGTGGAAAACAATTCAAGTGTCCTCAGGTACTTCTTCCTGCCCTATGTAATGGAATGTTTACCTATATCTTATGTTCTCTCCACCCACACTGACCTCCAAACATGAACTTCAAAAAAAATACACCAACATATTAGGATGAAATTAGCTTATGTTCTGGTCTTTTGCTATTCCTATCAGCGCTAAAATAAATAAATAAATTGTTAAAAATTCTTTGTTGATGAAAATGCCTCACATTTCCATGATTTGTGTCAAAATGCCTTATAGTCATGAGTCATGTTCTCTTGGCTTAGAGAGTCACCACAATGTCTAAGTGGTTCACCAATAGGCCAAAAGCAGAGGCAAGAGAAATTCTAAAAAGAGAAGAAAATGAAAAGGCAAGTGGTAAAACATTATAAAAGGAAGTGAGTATGGAGAAGAAGATGGGAAGGATGAAACAGAAGTGAGTTTGGAAGGATCATGTGCCCAGTAATATCACCATTGTGTGATAAGGTAGCCTATCAACCAGTGGTTACAGATCACCAAACAACTATAAGAAATGGAGACTGTTATTCTCTATCTACCCATCTATATGAAGAGAATTAGGGAGGTTATGTTATTTTCACAAATCATAGTCATTATGAAACAGAAAGATTCTACAATTCAAAAAATAGAGACTTCAGTACTTTTGCAGATTATAGCTAACATTTGTCCTACTATTGTTGACCTACTAATTTTTTCTTCACACCACAGCAAGTCAGTAATAGCACTGGCATTAGAATCCATCCATCTGTAGTTTTGTTTTGTTTTGTTTTTACTTTAGATCTTGAGGGCTAACATTTGATTTTCCCAACATTTGACTGGTGGTCCATAACTAGGATAGGTAACCCTGACACAGTGGAGACATTCCTTGACAATTATTAGCTCTAGTGGCCCACATGTTCTTATATATCTGGCTTCCATTCTACCCGAGACAGGAAATCTGATTAGGTCAGTGTGTTAGCCAGGGTTTCCCAGAGAAACAGAACCAGTAGGAGGTATATATATCATCTACATATAGATGTATAATGTACATTATACGTATATATATACACATATATATAGTATATATATCATCTATATGTACATATAATGTACATTATACGTATATATATACTATACATATGTACTATATATGTGTGTGTGTGTATATATATACACACACATACAATATATAGATATGATATAAAGAGATTGTAAGGAATTGGCTCATGTAATTATGGGAGCTAACAAGTCCCACAGTCTACCATCTGAAAGCTGGACACCCAGGAAAACCAGTAGTGTAATTCTGAAAATGGGAGGGCCAATGGTTTAAGTCCCAATCTGAGGACCTGAGAAGACCAATGTTCCATCTCAAGCAATCAAACAGAGCAAATTCTCTCCTCCTTAGCCTTTTTGTTCTATTCAGCCCTTCAAAGGACTGAATGAGACACACCCACACTGGGAAGAGCAATCTTCTTTACTCAGTCTACTGATTCAGGTGCTAATCTCATCCAGAAACCCACACAGGCATATCCAGAAATAACATTTTGCCAAATATCCGGGTACCCTGTGATTAGTCAAGTTAACACACATAATTAACTATCACCATCAGTTTTTCACCATCCACAATGGTGGGCAGGTATTAGTACCTTGCTTGAAGTCAGTCTATAAATGTTTCCATCTGGCATTATACCCTGATAAAGATTTGTGCCCATGTTAGCTGGAATGAGCTGACCTGATGCATGTAGCAGTGACAGGAAGAAAGACAGATCGGGGGCCACCTCCCTCAAAGTACCAGACAGTTTTTTGAATTTCAAGGGCTTCTTTCTAGGATAAAACTGATCTCATTGAAGAACTGGCAAGACATCTATACCACAGACCTTTTTTTTTTTTTTAATTTATTTGACAGACAGAGATCACAAGTAGGCAGAGAGGCAGGCAGAGAGAGAAGGGGAAGCAGGCTCCCCACCGAGCAGAGAGCCCAATGTGGGGCTCGATCCCAGGACCCTGGGATCATGACCTGAGCTGAAGGCAGAGGCTTTAACCCACTGAGCCACTGAGGCACCCCTATACCATAGACCTTATGTAGTTCACATGATAGTGGATCTGAAACAGAATTATAAAACTTCCTGAGCCATGGAAAATATTTAATAGTATTAAACAGTATGTATCAGAAGGTCTACATCTTTAGATAGGGAAATTCCTTTTCAGTAGATTATTCAATAGGCTAGTTTTCCAAATAAGTTGGAACAGAGTAGTGCAGGTCAATAGAGAAAAACACTAGACACAAAGAACTAAGCGTTAAATTATAAATACAAAACAGCATTCAAGAAACTCATAAACACAGAGAAGCCATTCCCAGGGCATTAATAAATTGGTGGTAAGAATTTTACAAAATGCATTGGAAGGAAAGAAAACTTTAGAACATTAGTTATTCTAATTAGTCTAAAACATAAAACATATTTAATAAAGTCTGAACTTTGAGAAATTTCCAACTATAAAATTAAGAAATTTCTTAACTAGGATTAGAAGCCATGATTCAAAGAAACAATTACTTTTATTGAATGCAGTAGGGAAAAAAATAGAATCATATACAGAGAAAGAATTCAGGACAACAAAAACAGAAATAAATACCAAATGGAGACATTTTCTTTATGCCCACTCTGTTAAGCATATCACTTGTGCTTTAAAAAGGAGAATCAGTGGTTGACATATTAACTGTGATGTATATTACTTTTGACTTGCATATCTGCATTCATGACTAAGTTAACCTTTGGTAAATGGAATGCAGTGTGAAAAATGAACCAGAAACTATCAGAAATGATCATGATATTTTAAAAATAATGAACAGAACATCTAGAAAAGAAAACTAAGCTGACCGGGGCGCCTGGGTGGCTCAGCGGGTTAAAGCCGCTGTCTTCGGCTCAGGTCATGATCCCAAGGTCGTGGGATCGAGCCCCACATCGGGCTCTCTGCTCTGCAGACAGCCTGCTTCCTCCTCTCTCTCTCTGCCTCTCTGTCTGCTTGTGATCTCTATCAAATAAATAAATAAAATCTTTTAAAAATATATAAATAAACTTAAAAAAAGAAAACTAAGCTGACCAAAAAATTTTAAAAGCTCAATGTATAAACTAATCAGGTTCGATATAGCTGAAGAGAGAATAAGAGAACTGGAATATAAAAATGAAGAAACTACATTTTCCACTGCACAGGGAAGAAAAGAAAAACAAAAGGAAATGAAAAAGAAGTTCTATAAGATAAAATGAGAAGGTCTATATAGTGGAAATGTCATAAGAATTCCTCAAAGCTGATGAATTACAAAGAATCCTCAGTTTGAAGTAGTTTTGCAAATAACAACCAGCACATATGAAAAGGAATTACACCTAGACTCATCTTTTTAAGACTAAAAAGAAAAAGATAAAGTCATACAAAAAATCAGAGAGAAAACAGAGTTTACAAATAAATGAATAAGATGGATACCTGATTTCGTAAGAAAGAGAACAGGGCAAAATAAAATGGAAAAACATCTTTAAAGGGCTTAGAGAAAAAACAAACAACCCAGAATTCTATACTCAGTGAATCTTCTTTTGAAAAATTAGAGTAAACTGGGACTATTCCTTTCTTTTTGTTTTTTAAAGATTTTATTTATTTATTTGACAGATAGAGAGATCACAAGTAGGCAGAGAGGCAGGCAGAGAAAGAGGGGGAAGCAGGCTCTCCGCTGAGCAGAGAGCCTGATGTGGGACTCGATCCCAGGACCCTGTGATCATGACCTGAGCCAAAGGCAGCAGCCTAACCCACTGAGCCACCCAGGTGCCCCTGGGACTATTCCCTTCAAATAAAAACTAGAGTTTAGCACACATAGATTCTCAACAAGGACATTCCTAAAAGTTCTTCAAATAAGCACTAGGGTCTCCGAAAAAAACAGCATAGGATACAAGAAATAATAATAGCAAAGAAAATTATAAACATGTCAATAGAGATTAACAAAGAACTGAATAAAATACTAATAATGTTCTACTTTTTTTAATAAAGAGAAAACTGAAACAAAAATAAAATAGTATATGAGTCGGGAAGGTGATTAGGATAAAGTTTTCTAGGCTGCTACACTGTCTGGGAGAAGGACAAAGTATGTTAGCTAACTTTAGATTACATAAAATATGCCTATTTTAATTTCTAGAATAATACCTAGAAGACTATAGACTATATAACAACCAAACTTATAGAGAGGTAAAAAGAAGTCAGGAAAAAAATCAATCCAGATAATATAGGAAAGGAGACCACAGAAGAATTACAGAAAAACTGATAAAAATACAAAATAAGATGGTAAAAAATTATATCTATAAATCATTAATCAAAGTAAATATAAGTGAACTATGTCCTTCAATTAAAAGAATAAGATTATCAGCTACAAAACTTTTTTTTTTAAAAGATTTTATTTATCTATTTGACAAAGATCATAAGCAGGCAGAGAGGCAGGCAGAGAGAGAGAGGAAGGGAAGCAGGCTCCCTGCTGAGCAGAGAGCCCGATGCGGGGCTCGGTCCCAGGACCCCGGGATCATGACCCAAGCCGAAAGCAGTGGCTTTAACCCACTGAGCCACCCAGGCACCCCTGGCTACAAAACTTTTAAGAGTTATGACTGAAACATACAGATATAGAAATACTGAAAGGTAGATAATGAAAAAGATATTCCAAGAAAATACTAACCAAATGGCAATTTTGTAGCTATATTATTATAATAAATATATTTTAAAGCAAAAAACCTGCTGGTACAGAGTCTCTATATAAAAGTAAGGGTTCCTTTACCAAGAAGATACTAAAGTTCTAGACATTTATGCATCTAATAACTTTAGAATACTTTAAAAGCAGAAATTTATGAAATGAAAAGTAAAGACATAATAGAGAAGATAAAAAAATCAACCACTGACTCTTTGAAAGACAAATTTTTTTTTTAAGATTTTATTTATTTATTAGTTAGAGAGAGAGGGAGTGCGAGCACAGGCAGAGGCAGAAGCAGGTCCCTGCCGAGCAAGGAGCCCGATGTGGGACTCGATCCCAGGACGCTGGGATCATGACCTGAGCCGAAGGCAGCCGCTTAACCAACTGAGCCACCCAGGCGTCCCTGAAAGACAAATATTGACAATCCTATAATGAGAGAGATTATAAGGAGAGAAGCACAGATAAGCAATAGTATGAGTGAAACAGAGACATAATTAGAGATTCAACAGACATGAGATAAATAATAGAATATTATAGACTAACTTGTGCCTTAAATATAAAAAATTAAACATAAACATGCCTACAAAAATATAATTCAAGGAAACTGACTCTAGAAGAAATAGAAACTCAATAATCACATAAACAAAGAAATTGAAACATCTTCTAAAAAAAACTTAGGCCTAGGTTATTTTATGTGAATGCTCCACAACATATTCAAGGAATAGATCATCTTAATCTTAAACCAACTCTTCCATAAAAGAGAAAAAGCATGGGCACTGTGGTGGCTCAGTCAGTTAAGTGTCTGACCTTGGCTCAGGTCATGATCTCAGGGTCCTGGGATTGAGCCCCATGTCAGGCTCCTCGCTCACTGGGGAATCTCCTTGTCCCTCTGCCCCCTCCCTGCTTGTACTCTCTCTCAAATAAATAAATTAAAAATATTTATTAAAAAAAAAAAAAGACAAAAAGCAGGCACAATTCTCAAATTATTTTATTATGCCAGTACATCTTGTATATCAAAACCAGATAAAGATAATATGAATAGGGTAAAAGGAAAATCACAAGCCAGTTCAATTATAACATGAATACAAAAGCAACTAAACAAAATGGTGATTATGAAAAACAATACATCATGGCCAATATGGATTTATTCAAGTAATGAATGGTTGTTGTAACATGTAATTATGCAAATTCACTATGCCTTCTTACTGTTACAGTTGGCTATAAATCCTGCTTTGACTAATGAAAGGTTACTAGAGGCAACATGTGACATTTTCAGGCAGAAACACTTAATTGCTGTCTTAGATACACAAAAACTATCTTCTGCCATATTTGCATGGAATCATGAGTTTATATAAATATACAATGTTGGGTCATTCCATGAAGGACAACTGCTCTGGTCAGTTTTCCAAACCTGCAACAGATTGTTCAAAAAGAAAAACATATTTTCTGTTGTGCTAACTCACTGAGTTTTCAGAGTTGTTCCACACCTAGTATAACTTAGTCCAATCAGATATAACAACTAATATAGTTCTGAGAAAGACAGAAGAACCAATGATACAAAATAGAATGCACAGAAACAGATGTACTTGGATGTGGAAAATATATATATGGTAGGCAGTACAGATCAGTGAGGGGAACTATCTATGAAATAAAATATCCTGACAATTAGTACTCCATCTAGGAAAGTGAAAGTGAGTCACTGTGTTATGCTACTTTTTTTTTTCAATACTCAGTCTCAGATGGAGGACAGACACTGTGTTATGCTACTTTTTTTTTTTTCAATACTCAGTCTCAGATGGAGGACAGACATATATGAAATAAAAATGAGCAACTTTAGCATATAACATAGGCATTTACCTTTAAAACTCCAAAGTATGGAAGAATTATTAAATAATACATGAAAAGGACAAATATAAAGAGAATATAGATGAGATGAGAATATAGATGAATTTAACTATAATGAATGACCAAACTGAGAACTTCTGTTTGTCAAAAGACTATACCAAAGTCAAAAGACAAGGCCCATAACTGGAGTGGATGTTTATAAATCATATAATGAACAAATTATCAGTATTTAAAATATAAAAGTAATTCCTAAAAATACATAAGAAAAAAAACAAGAGTCCAAACAAAATTAGGAAAAGAAGAATTCACTAAGAAATCAAATGGTATAAAAAGATAGGAAAACTTGTTCAGCTTTTTAGAAATCAGGTAAATAAAAAGTAATATTAAAATTTCATGGTTACTATACTGAGCAAAAAAAAAAAAAAAAAAAAAGAACCCAAAAAACTGAACAATACCA
This sequence comes from Taxidea taxus jeffersonii, assembly GCA_003697995.1. Lineage (NCBI taxonomy): Eukaryota > Metazoa > Chordata > Mammalia > Carnivora > Mustelidae > Taxidea > Taxidea taxus. The sequence goes on from ML103860.1 coordinate 84,128, forward strand.
ACTATTTGCAAGAAAAAAAATCTTATGTACACTGAGACTGGGAATTAATTCAACTACTGGAGGAAACATTTCGTTATCTTATAAAGTTTAAGATGGGTATATTCATAACAGTATATTTACCTTAGAAAACGCTTAAGCATGTTCTCAGAGACCTGTATAAAAATATTTATTGGTACTGTTTGTAATATTAAAAAACACTAAAATGCCTAAATGTTCATATTCACCAACAAGTATGTTAGGAGAAACAGACCCTATATAGATAGCTATACACGTAAAGATAGAGTAAGAACTAGAGATGATTTATTATAAGAAATCCATTTATAAGGAATTCACTGGTGTAATTATGGAGGCTGAGAAGTCCCATGATCTTGCCATGTTGGCAAGCTGGAGACCCAGGAGAGCTGATATTGTGAGTTTCACTCTTAAGGTGATAGGCTTGAAATCTAAGAGCTAATTTTTCAGTTCAAGTTCAGCTCAGTAGACAGGCTGAAGTTTCCTCTTACTAAAGACTTTTTGTTCTATTCAGGTATTTAACTGACTGGATGAGACCCACCCACATTAGAGAGGAAAATCCAATTCAAATGCTAATATCATCCACAAACACCCTCACAAACATACCCAGCATAATTTTTGACCCAACGTCCAGATATTCTGTGGCCCAGTCAAGTTAACATAAAATTAACCAGCATAATAGGAAAATGTATAAATGTTACATCTTCCTTACACAACAGAATTCTCTACAGCAGTGAAAATCAGTAAACTCTAGTTATACTACGAAATCTTACAGACATAATTTCAAGTAAAAAAAAAAAAAAGCTGCACAGTATTCATGATAGCCAAGACATAGAAACAACCCAAATATATATCATCAATGGATAAATGGACAAAGAAAATGTAATATACACATACAATGGAATATTATCCTGCCATTTGCAACAACATGGATGGACCCTGAAGGCATTATGCTAAGTGAAATCAGCCAAAGGAAGACAAATATCATGTGATCTCACTTATGTGGAATCTAAGAAAGGTGAACTCATGGAAACAAAGAGTAGAATGGTGGTTGCTGGTGGGAGCCAGGAGGTGGGGCAGAGAAATGAGATGTTGGTCAATGGGTACAGACCTCAAGTTATAAGACAAATAAATCCTAGGGATGTAGTGTACAGACTTATGATCACAGTTATAATACCATATTATATACTTGAAAGTTACTAAAAAAGTAAGCCTTAGATATTCTCACCACACACACACACACACACACACACACACACAAAACAGGTGTGACAGAGGTGTTAACTAACCTTATTGTAGTAATTACCTCACAATGCATATGTGTATCAAATTATCACATTGTACACCTTAAACGTGTACAATGTTGTTTATCAATAATCTTAATGAAGCTGGAGGACGGGAGGAAGGAAGATGCAGAAGATATATACTCCTTGATACCATATATATGGAGTTCAAAAACATGACTATACACTATTTATTTAGGATTATTTACATGTAACATCAAGCAAAAAAGAAAAATAGTACAAGCTACTCATAAAATTCAAGATAGTGATTAACTTAGGAGAGAGAAAGGACTCAGGACAGTGTCATCTAGAAGTAGCATATAAGGAGCTTCAAAGACATTGATGTTTTATTACTTGGAATGGATGCGGGTATACTGTATATACATATATATGTGTATAATTGATTTTCCTTATTCATGGTAGTGATGTTCTGTAAAGTCACTGCAAATGCTGAATTAGCAAATACTGAACAATTGCTACTAGGGGATATAGAGAGTTAAGTTCCTGCAAGCCTCTAATCACATTTTTACCAACCCTCAATACATAACATGGTTTTATGTATTTATGTTTAAAGATACCTTACTTAATATATGTTGCTGACACATTAACTTTGAATTCATGGCCAACAGCACTATACTTTATGCCTAAACAAATCTTATCCAACACACATACTTCCTCTATAAGAACTCAATGTGGGATTGACTTATTCCTTTCCATCTCTAGTTCTCTGCCTCCACCAAACTCATCTCTTCTCCTCATCTCTAGACGATGAAAAGAGATGATGTAGAGTAAGAGACTAGCAGAAAGAAGGTAGGTGATTATCTCCATGTGGCACCTAACAGCCCTGTTAAGAGTTCACTGGAGGAAATCTCAGCTTTGTAACCCACTGAAGAATTTTGTGGGTGGAATTTCCTTGAAGACTCCTAATTAAAAAAAATGTCTTTGCTCACCCTGTTAAAATAAATTGGAAATAAATTAGTCATATGTTTCTCATTTTCCTTTCCCACAGCTGAGTGAATATTAAAGTTCTATAATTCAAAATGTAGAAAGAGAAAACACAGTTTTCTTGAAAGATGGAAACTCCGATGATTGTCACATAAGCAGATCTCATCAGATTATCACTTTTTAAGGTGAAATTGGAATATGTATTTAAACATCATCCTTAACTCCCAATCAAGAAATAAGTTTAGTGATACTTCTAAGGGCACATGGATTCTTAAAATACTAGATATTTACCTTAAATTTAGAGGTTATTTTTCTTTTTATAGTAGTGTCACTTAATGTTGTATCTCCAACTCTGAAATGCATGAACTGGATAAATGTGGGCTGTTCATTTGTTCTGAAAGCAGCTATTATACCTCCATGATATATGTGTCTTTCTTCTACCTGAGAGTCAATCCGATTAATAGTATTTTAATAAAGGTATATGCAAATCAGATCATCACTGATCATGATAAATTTTAACTACCCTTGAACTTACTGAAACTTAGTGTGTAGAATGTGATTAAAGTTTATATCTAAATAAATGTATAATTAAATCCAGATCATTTGGAGTTGTCATTATAACTATTTTTGTATATGTAAAGCACAAAAAACTCTGTGTTTTATAATAATCCATTAGCTTTCATTCTTTTTTTTTCTAAGATTTTTTATTTATTTATTTATTTGACAGAGAGAGCGAGAGACACAAGCAGGCAGAGCAGTAGAGGGAGAGGGAGAAGCAGGCTCCCCAGTGAGCAGGGAGCCCGATGCGGGGCTCGATCCCAGGACCCTGAGATCATGACCCGAGCCGAAGGCAGTCGCTTAGCCAACTGAGCCTCCCAGGCGCCCCCATTAGCTTTCATTCTTAAGTGTCCCTTCAGATTCCATAGTTTCTTCATCTCTAAGCTTCTCAAGACTTTCCAGTTTCCAAGGTCCTAAATGTCTTACAAATACAACAATCAAACAGTATGAGTAACTAGATAAAACAGTTTCAAGGAAAAGCAAATAAAATTTTTGTATTTTTCCCCTGTGCAAAGAAAACATTTATTTCCTTGAATTAAAAGATGTCAAAATTGTCTTTCATGCTCCACTTGATGGCAAGCCTCCAAAATAAAAGTTTCAAAATTTTAAACTAAACATTCCCGAGAATCCGTACATAGTAAGAACCATAATTTAATATCCAATGATAATGCATGTATATTCTTAGGCCTTCAGTAATTACAATGGGATGCCATTATTCTAAGATGTATGAACTCTGAAACAGATAAATTTAACACTATATATATAACTACATGGGTGTAATATACTTGATTTCACTGACTGACATTCCCCTTTAAAATATTCCAATTTCTATGTCCATCTTTTAATATGCTTTTTTTTAAAGATTTTTATTTCTTTATCTGACAGACAGAGATCACAAGTAGGCAGAGAGGCAGGCAGAGAGAGAAGAGGAAGTAGGCTCCCTGCTGAGCAGAGAGCCTGATACGGGGCTCAATCCCAGGACCCTGAGATCATGACCTGAGATGAAAGCAGAGGTCTATAACCCACTGAGCCATCCAGGCGCCCCTCTATGTCCATCTTTAAAAACAAAACAGCCCACAGCTCCTTTTAGGAATTCCAAGATTGCTCCTTGCAGAATTCTAATCTACCTCTTCCTCTTCCTATTTGGTACATATATACAATAGAATATCACTCAGCTAACAGAAAGGATGGATACCCACCATTTGCAAGGACATGGATGGAACTAGAGGGGTTTATGTTAAGTGAAGTAAGTCAAGGAGAGAAAGGCAATTATGTGGTTTCACTCATATGTGGAACATAGCAATAGCATGGAGGACCATAGGGGAATGGAGGGAAAACTGAATGGGAAGAAATCAGAGAGGGAGACAAACCATGATTGACTCTGGAATCCAGGAAACCAGGTGTTATATGCAAATAATGAATCACTGAACACTACATCAGAAAACTAATGATGTACTATACAGTGGCTAACTGAACATAATAAAAATTAATTAATTAAATAAAACCAAAGTGGGCTGAAAGTTCTAAATGTAATTGTACAATTCCATTTGATTTATTTTGTTCTAATGTCCACACTTATTATCTTGTTACAATGTGCACAATTTTTTTAATTGTCTCAAACCTTTTTTGGAATAAGACAAGCAAAAGGCAAGCACACATACAGAGAATCCTATTTATGACCCTGATATCTAGGTCTGATTTCCCTTTGGTTACAATGGAGATGTTAATATTTATTCATTAATTATTTAGCCAATGAGTCATTGTCTACTCTGTGCTAGACATGGATGATACATAAATGAAGATCTTGACCTCTGTCAATGTAGCACTGAGAGCCCTGAAATATAAAATGGGTACCTAAACAAATATACTTAATAACATATTACATTTGTTACAATTAAAATACTCATAGACACAGGGTGGGCATGAAAGACTGAATAACCAATTCTCCAGGGGAGTGTTAGGGTGAAGAAAGGGAATCCAGATGAGAAGTGTGTAGGAAAGGTCATGAGGAAGAAGTTGCCATCTTAGAGTATTATGGTAAAAACAGAGCAATCTCTCGTGATGGAAGCTTACGAGGCAAAGGGGTATTTTTGAATGGAAAATCTAGAAGAGAATTGAACTCATTGAAGGTCTTACCTGTCACAACCAGAATTTGAGCTTTATTCCATGGGCAAAAGGGAATCAAGAGAAGAAGCAAGAGAGAAATTTGACCAACTAATTCTGTATAAAGAGCATTCAGTAACCATGGAGACTGGATAAAGGCAGAGAAAGTAATTTGAAACCATCACAATAGTCTTGACAAAAGATTTGGCTCCCTATATTTAGGGTGTGGTAGGAATAAAGTGGTTATTATTAATGAAATGCCTTAATTCCCTCTGAAAGTAGAACATAGGGAAAGATGAGAAACACCGTATCAGCAAAGAGCTACACTTAGACTAGTTGGTGTATTTTCTACATCTGAACACAGTAATGAAATTTGGGGTCTTAACTGTACCAGCTGGGACCTGACCAGCACTTAACTTGGGCTCATAATAGGAGGTAGTAAGAGGGAGCCCTGGAAACAATTTGCTCATGGCTCTCCCCCACAGAAATTCAAAATTGTAAGTTTGCATGTGTTGAAAGGAGTTTTTTGAAAAGTCTAAAATGAACAACTGAATTACATTAAAAATGGATATTATGTTCATCCAAACATTTCTCTGAGTGTGCCCAGACCACAAGAGTATCTGTTGCTTGCATCCTTGGAAGTTTAGAAGGACATCACAGCACCTGTGTAACAGAATGATTCCCTGGAAAAGGAGATGAAGAGTCACCAGCATTTGTTTCTAGCCAAGAACCTTCTAGCTTTCAGGACCCGAGCAGCAAAATTACAGCTCCTGATGGTATTAAACAAATTTTCTTGTCCCCGAAATTCCTCAACTCTTCTTATACTAAACCACAGATGAAGCAATAGAGTAAATAGCCATTTTGGCCTAAGGCATAGGGGAAAAAGGTAAAACGTAGTTTTTGTGCTCCTGAATAGACCAGAGGCAACTGAATCAGCCAGAAAATAGTGGGAAGTAAAACAGAAAAGGTTTGTTCTCAGTGACCTTGTTTCACCCCAAACCTTACACTAATTTCCCTATGGTTTATTTGTGCCCAGTTGCCTAGGGGCAGTGTGTCCACTACCTGTGATAAACGTACGGATGTGCCAATGCAAATTTATGAACTCACAAAGTATTCTACAGAGTATAAAAATGCAGAACAGCACTGATATAAATCAAGAATGGCAGCAGGCAATAACATACCCAATCTGTGAGGTGTGTATTATTTTCCTTAAGAGAAAGATTATACTTAAGGAAGATTATTTATAGTTTCCTTTTGAGTGATGTTAAAAAATATTCATAAAGCCAAATTAAACTTGCATAAGTGATTCAGTGGTTTTCATTTTCACAGATATGCACTGCCTTAGTTCACAAAGTTAGCTGTTGATTGTCACACAATTAAACCCAATGAACAAAAACAGGAACACTCCTTGTTTTGAAGACCAAGTCTAGCTAAGCTCCAATTGGTCTCCAATCCAGGATTTTTTCTATTTGTACAGAAGATCAAATCTTATAATCAGAAGGCTTTATAAAGTGCTTTCATAACACAACCTGTAAGATGTTCAATGAGCCAAACAACTCTAATTCTGGTACCCAGCCCTTCGTGAAAGCATTAAGATACAAGAATGTTTACTATAGTTAGTAGAGGTCCCAAATTAGAAATAATCTAAACATCCTTTTATAGAGAAGTACCTAAATATATATTAGGTATGATCTATATGCATAGGCCTAAAAAGATGTCAATGATCTCTTAAGTAAATAAGTTATGCAACAAGTATAGATTAATCCCATTCTGTTAAAAAAAAGTTATTAATATTGGTTAACTAGTGGTTGATGTATGGAACTACTGGTTTTTACTTTATAAACTTCTATCTTGTTTGATATTTTAAAATGAGAAAGTACTATTCTTATAATTTAAAAACAAACAAAAGACATCCATCAAATCAAACTTCCTGCCTCTAACAAAGAGATCTCCTGAACACAAAATCTCCATGATACCTTTCAGCCATTTTTTAAATTATATTTGCTCTGGGAATTCCAGCTAACACAAACCAGAATTTCTGATGATACTCAAGGGATACGACCTCCATGACTAGGACTTTAAAAATAATTTGCGTAAATCTCTGTGGACTAAAAATATTAACTTTCACACAGCTCTAGTGGCAAACAAAAGCAACAGAATTTTAAGATCTTCCTTAAGTATGGTTGGATATCCCTTTAAAACTCTCTACCAGCTCCTGCTCTCCTTTTATAAATGGATAAACTGGGAATGGGGAACAAATAGTAACTTCTGTAGGAGGTGGACAGTAAGCATGGGTAATTGCAAACATATGTTCAGAAATGACCCAGTATAGTAATGCATCTTATCATGAGAATATCATGTTTTAAAGCAAACATTTTCTTCATCTTCATCTTCTGTATATACCAACATATACCAAAAACTAAAGGATTCTCTCAATTTCAGAACCAACTGAATTTCCCTAAACTGTTGACTAAAAAATAACCTAGGAAATAGAATAGGCTTCCCCTATAGGGAATGAGAAATTAATTCATATAGTAGTTTGATAAAGTTCAGATTTATCAATTAAGAAAAAGTTTGATTCATTTGGAAGTGAGAAAACCTGCAAGGATTAAACATTATCTAGAAAAGTTACCACTTTTACTGTTTCTCACATTATGAAATGAAAAATTTTTTAAAGATTTTATTTATTTTAATATTATTCATTTATTTTTATTTTATTTATTTATTTTATTTATTTATTTGACAGAGATCACAAGTAGGCAGGCTTCCCGCTAAGCAGAGAGCCCGATGCGAGACTCAATCCCAGGACCCTGGGATCACGACCCGAGCCGAAGGCAGAGGCTTTAACCCACTGAGCCCCCCAGGCACCCCTATGAAATGAAAATTAAGAAATTATAGAACTTGTTTTTTTTCAAAAGCTTATAAATTAGTACACGTCAAGATAAAAATAAAAATCTTACTTTCTCTCTATTTCCAAAATCATCTTTGCTGGAGTCATAAATGTTCTTGTTCTAAATAAGAATCCTTAATTTATTTTGAAACTAGGAAGCCAGAGGAAAGAAAAAAAGTACTACCATCAGGAAAACTGTAGTATATTAGAACCAGTTAGAACTCTGAAAAGAGATTGTGAAATAAACACTCAATATTACGTTCCTCCTGGCCCTTTACATTTTAATAATTTTTTGTCTTTTTAAGGCTATACTAATCATACAATAAGGTTTGCAGGTAAGTGTCAAAAGCTCAGCCATCACCAAATGTTTTGCAGGCCCAGATTTCCCTTAAGCCTATAGTAAGTGCAAAGGGCATATTGCATTCTTTCCTAAATAGCTTACTATAAATTGTCTTGGAGACCTGTCAATCTGGATATTTGCCGAGATATATTTAAATAATCTCTCATTTGAGACCTATTACCTTGAAATTAAGAGTCATTTCCAAGTCAGAAAGTCAGAGGTCATGTCTGGAACAGACACATGTATCCGTTTATAAAGGAGTTAGTTTAATGTTAAGAAAAATCAAAATTCCATTTATTAAGTACATAAGTCCACAAACCAGTAAATTGCTATTGATTGGTAAGGTAGGTAGAAGCATCATTTTACACTGAAAACACTAATAGAGTGGGGTATGGCTGGAATCCAGGACAAAAAGTGTTTCAAGGAAACCACCCAAGTTCAGTTTTTTTGCTTTATAGGTGAGGAAACTGATGTCCAAAATGTATTTGATTTAACTTTTGAGATCCCTGCAAAATAGTTTTTCATAAATATATATTACAAAAAGTGATATCTTTTAATGTTATGTTTTTGACATTTTTCTGGAAATTTAACTTTCTTTTTAATTAGAATCAATTATACTAGCAAAAACTCAATACATGAGCCCTGAAGTCTTCTCATTATGTCTTCAACATATTGGGCTACCAGAAGGCTTTAAAATTTAGGTCTGAAACTCTACAGGGCTGGAGAAAAAAAATTGAAATAAAATGCTTATGAATGGTTGTTGAAACCATCAGTGCATGTGAAGTAATCTGGTAAAAGTAAATAGAGTGAAAAGCAAGTCAAGCTTCAGATCACAACCTCCAAAATTTTTTATTGCTTAACTCATCAGTTTTTTAAAAATGAGGATGTACCACCGATACATTTACTTACTTTTAAATCATACTTCATCTTAAGTTAATTAACTTTTGTGAACTTTAGTGATTATCTTGTAAGACTGTAGTAAGATTTAAATAACCTAACATAGGACTAGTACATAGTAAGACTCCAATAAATGCTATTTACATACACTCACATGCATACATAATAAATCATACATATACTGTACTAATGTAGTATGTACACAATAAAGCCCACAGAAAATAAAAATTTGGAAAAGATACACTAAAACTGATGCAAATAGAATTTCTAATGTAATCTTTCCAGACTCCAATAGGTTATCTTGTAGAACCCATGGAATATATTTATTCCAACTTGGAAACCACTCCTTTGGAGAACTCCTATTTGGAGGGGCAAGCTACCAAGAGTCAGTGTTATGCTGGAGTCAGCTTGCACCACTTGAAGACAAGCAATTGTTCACAACTCTTCTCAGTTTAGAATTCATTGATGTCACATTAGTATCTTGAACTGGACCATAATGAGAGCTTCTATACCATGGACGTCAGAAAACACTACACATTAGAGTTTTGATGTTTTTGTTTTTCCTCCAGAGAGGTTATTAGACTGTCATTGTTCAATCACTATCAGAAGTTTATAATTAGAGTAGGAAAAAAACAAAGAAAAGTACTATGGAGTCAGAAGTCAAGAAAAGGGAAAGAATGAGAAGGATAAATGGCCAAAATTGTCAGAAGCTGTGTAGGTGTCAGTGGATTTGACAATAGGGTCATTAGTGACTTTTTAAAAAACAGTTTCTGTAGAGAGGTTGGGTAGAACCAGAAAATAGTGGGATGGATAGCAAATAAGAAGCTAGGAAGAAAAGGAAGACAATGAAGGAAATAAGTATAATCAAGCCAGTCTCAGAAGAAGGCTGTATCTTGGAGGTGTTGAGGGTAGAAAGTGAAAAAAAGGTCAAAGTTGAAGAGGGTGAAACAGGGATTGAGTAAAGCCAAGGTAACAGTGGCCAGAGCCATAGAAGCCAAAGAGCGGCTGTGGGATGATGGGGAGGTGTGTGTCAGTGTGTGGATGGAGATCATGTTCTACGAGAGGTGATTACAGGAAGATTAAGACCACCAATTAGAAAGCCCAGGCTCAGCCAAGCAAGGGAAATGTGGAAAATTCTGGAAGGGAGGTGTGAAGGGATTTAAAGAAGGGAAAATAGAAAAGCAAGAAGAAAAAAACACCTAAATCCTAGATTTCTAAGTGAGTAAGAATCAGTTAAAGGGGAAATATAATACATGATACTCTAAGGCATTTGATTCTCCATTTGTAAAGAGGCTAGAACCTCATCAAAAGCAATGATGCATAATTCTCTATTGTGATGAACTAACCATTATTTCATAATTAAGTTCTCCTACTTTATTTTGCTGAGGGAAAAAATTATTCTGACCAGGTTATTTTTCCATACTGAGTTTAAACATCTGATTGGAAACTACACTGAAAACTGTACATCTCATTTGTGTGCTGAGCACTTATGAATTCACTCACCTGAGAGACTACTGAAAGCCTGGGCAGAATATTGCACTGATGTCTTTGTAACAGGGACAAAATCACCCTGCACAAACACATCTGTCACTTACAGTCGAAGACAAGCCTTTAATTAATTAGGTTTACAATACTGTTTTCTTTTTTTATTACTTCTCTTAACCTAATGTTCACTTTCCATGCCCCTGAAAGAGGAACAGGTAAAGGCCAGGTGAAAGATAAACTCCCATAGGCAATATTTACAGAGCTGTTTCTGGTAAACAGTCAAACTCACCAGGCTCTTATATCATCATTTATTTGCACCTGTCTTTAAGTATGGGTTTTTGTGCTGCCATAAGTAATTCTTAATTTCCATCAATAACCTTTCATTTCAAGCATGACCAGTTTGCATTGCAAGTGTGAGAGCTGAGAATTGTCCTTTTTGGAAGCTGGAATTAAGCACAGGAACATAACTTAAAGATTAAGCTAAACTAAACTATCACAGTCCAAGTAGAGTCCAATCTATAAATTGAGTCAGTTTGGGTCACCTTACTGGGGAGAAGAGCTTTCAAGTCTAACTGGACTGTTACATTTAGACATTTACAAGGATGTAAATGGCAAAATTTACAAGAATATACCCTGGCTACCTGGAGTAGCTTTTGCCCTTTATTACATTGTATAGGCTTCATTCCTGCTGTCGTTTACCCACCTAGAATTAACTAGACCCCCACCTCCTGAGAAATGCCTATTAAGTGCTTAGTAAAACTACAGAAATTACTCTGCTGCCTTCTGTGGAAGATTCATTCCTGGCTTCCAAACTGCTACAATTCCAAGTAAGATACAAAATAGTCGAGGAATTTGGAAGAAAATATTAGTTCTGAAATTCTTGCAAGAGGCTAGAAGAAACTCAGATTGGATGGAGACAGAGAGGACTGACCCAGAAATTGTGTTTAATTGGATCCAGAGATAATACTGAACAATGTGTCTACAACTTTAAAAATGGGTATCACCTAGACCGAGTACTGCTTGGAACACGGTCAGTGTTCAATACCTACTTTTTAAATGAATGAATGCCTACCTTACTGATTGAATCGGGCATTAGAAATGTTGCCCTTCAGAACTCTGGCTAGAAACAAAGGTAAAAAATTATGACTCAACATGGAAAATACACCAATTAGCACCAATTACTCAGAGGAAGTAGGAAGAGTGTTCTGTGGAAGTGATGTGATTAAAAATGAGTCAATCTTAACTTTCAGTATGCCATGGTCAGAATGTTTGTAACTTCCCCAAATTCCCATGTTGAAATCCTAACCCCCAAAGGTGGGTGTTTTAAGAGGTGGGACATTTAGGAAGTGATTAGATCACTTAATATAGAGTGATCTCTAGTTCTAGAGGCAGAACCCTCATGCATGAGATTAAGTTCTCTAATAAACAAGACCCCATAGAGCTCCCTTGCCCCTTCCACCATGTGAGGATGCAATGAGAAGTTTGCAACAGAAAAAGGGCCCTCGTTCAACCACCCTGGCATCCTGACCTTGGGGTTCCAGCCTCAAGAACTCTGAGCAGTAAATTTCTATTTATAAGCCATTCATTCTTGGTATTTTGTTATAGCAGTCTGAATGAACCAAGACACAATCATAAGGAAAAAAACACGTGATAAGGTAAATAAAGAATTTTTTGGTTTACTGTTTTCACCTCTCCAGTTTATGGTAAGCATGATACATCTATTAGTCCCCTTTAAGAGAAAAAAAAAAAAACAATTAAATGCAACTACGTTACTTTCCATTCTTTGTGGTCCCAAATTAATCATTTTGCATTCTCAAAATCACATGCTGGCTTTCAGAAGAGAAATGAAAAATGACTAGAAACAGGTCTGTCTTCCATTTTTTGCTCAAATGAGTTTGGTTCAATGCTGTTTAGCATACGTAGTGGGTTTAACCAGTGGGATCATGACTCTGCCAAGAACAGTTACATGAATTTTCACATGGCAGTTAAACAGTAGAGGCTCCTCTAAGATGTATGCGGCACCAGATGGGGGCAGGGGGAAGGAGCTGAATTCTATGGAAACACTACTGTAGCATATTGTGCTCAGAGATTCCAAAAATAATCCTGCCACAGTTTTTGGCAAATGTAAGCACCTCTTAACATCTAACCTAACAGCTTAATTAAAGAATTATTAAAATTCAGTTTACAAATATTTTCAGTACCTTCTATTTGGTGGAATCAGTCCCTTCTAAATGACTGATGCTACACAATCACAGACATTTGCTATAGGTATTGTCCTTTCTGGAGAGTATGATTTTCTGGGGCAAATCATACTACAATGCAGCCTGCAGAGCAACAGGGACTAGAATGCATTTGGATCTGGGTAAATTCAGGGGAGATAATATATAACCAAGTGGTCTGAGGCAGGTTGCAAGAATGCTGGAGCATGGCAGGAAGACCTGAATCACTACCTATGAAGAACGGTGATCATAGCCATGAAGACAGCTGAAAAGAGATCCAAGGCAGAAAACAAGCAATGTTATCAGAAGCCGTGGAAATGAAGACCAGGTAACTATGCAGAAGGGGGAATGAGTAGGGCAAAAGGATCAGACCTAAAGCCAAAAATTGGGAACTGTATAAGGAATTAAAGTTTCCTTTTATGTATGGTACAAAAACCAACTAGAGCAGCACAAAGACTCTAAGCCATTAGAACCTTTGCCCATCAAAATCCTATACCACTTCACCAAGTAGAGTACTGTGGTGGGTGTGGAGTATGTTGGATCTGAGGCACTATAACCCTCAGATCTTAATTTTCTATTTTTATTGCAGGTTCTGTTTGAGTTTAAAATGAGTAGAATCTCTCATCAACTGAGACCACCATCTTTTTTTAAATCTACTGCAATATTTTGATGAATATAAGTAGAGAGGAGTAAGAAATATGACTTTGCTCAACACAGCAAAAAGGGAAATCTGCATACCTTTTTGGTTTTATTCTGTAACTTTTCAGTATCTTCTAATACATTTTAAGATTTTGATTATGACATGTCATTTCATATCTGGAATAGGAGATCATGTTAGGATATGTCAATCAAGCCCAGCTAATTATTATTTTGTTATTCCTATTTTTACTATTGCATTTTTTTGTATTAGGGAGCAATTTGAACATAGAAGAAAATATGAATTTTGTAGGAAAAGGCAACTTATAGATTTTATCATAAGTAGCCAAATCTAAAAGAGCTCAGTATGCCAAATATTATTCCAGAGTTTTCTGAAGTTCACAGATCTAAAGCAATTGGTCAGTTCTTATTTTTGCTTATCACCATTTCTCCTCCTTTTTTCTGATCAGTGAGGTAAAGGAAATAACCCAAGAGGCACTAGAACACTATGGTTTTGACACCATCATGAAAAGTATTATATGGAGGAAGTCCAGTAGGAATGGATATTTCAGTAGGCTTGGGGCTGGGATAGAAGAGTGGTAGAACTGACAGAATTCTGCACACCAAGGAATCAAGAGCCTAAGGAACAACAAATTGCAACCCAAGACTCCGTCCTCAAACTTACTGAATCAAAGCTGACAGTAAAGGGTAGCAGTCACCTCCTATTCTTCCCCCTTTCTTAAGTCATTTTCCTTTTCATGAAGCTGAATCACACAAGTTTCATGAATCACTGCTTTTATCTCCTTGTTATTTCCTTCACCTTTAATACCAACCCTGCTTTTCAAAATCCCATCAAAATTCATTTTGCAAATATCAATCCCAGAGTTAATCCAGATAAGAAAAAGCAATTAAGAGATGTCTTTGTATTTAATGCAAGTGGAGTGAAGAAATTAGAACCATACTGAAAAATTAGAAGAAAGATATTATAAACTCTAGTCATGAAATAGTTAAGAGGGGCATTTATAACCCTCTACCAAAGAATTATCTCATCATCACTGTCATTTGCTCAAAAAAACACAGACAAAAGTGACATTATTACAACAAATATTTTTTTAGCCTTTATTTCTCCAATTTCAAATCTTCTTACTTGGTATCCTCCCTGACCAGTTCAGCAAATACAGGACAAGAGCTTGGCAGGCTCAGCTTCTTTGATTTCTTTAGAATCAAGTTGTCAGAACTTGCCAGGACTGAGTGAGCCTCACCTGCCCAAACACCAACTTAAATAAACTAACAGTTCCTGAAACAAAAGGAATTTCAACTTTGAGTATTAAATAAGCCCCTAAAATGGCAGAGACCAATGCCTATTGTTGCTTGGTCTTATCAAACATTGAAATGCTATCCCAGCCTTCAGTTTGACTGTCAGTGTACATACCTGTGGGGGGTGGGACAGAGTGGGGTGGGGGTGAGGGAAGCAGATACTTTCCTAATGCTGTGTTCTTACATTCTGCACTCATGTTCAGCCTGGCGGTGTACATGAAAAAAAATTAAAATGCTAGAACTTCTTTTGCTATCAGGTACTCCAGAAGAAATGTAAATTAGTGTCTGTCATAAAGTTATGGAGAATGAATTAAAGTCATTAATGCTAACACATTATTCACAAAATGTAACACTTTTTCCAAAGTAGAAACTCAATCAATATAATGCAATAAATCAAACATGATTCAGTACAGGAAGCGACTGATTTCTAGTTCACTTTAAAGGGATTCGGGATAAGGCAGCAGAACAGGTTACTGTTTAACACATTTTTCACATTTTTCACTAAAAATAGATAAAATGTCTAATTTCAGGCTCAGAACAGAATGTGTTTTAATGCAATTTCCTTGAAAATCGCTGTTTCTTGTGCACCTCTGAAAATATACTCAATGTGAATTAATTACCACTGGTTCCTTAGCTTATATTTTAGTCACTACAAAAAAATGTGTCCCCTTTGTCTTTTCTCTAGAAAAAGGAAAGTAGTGCCTATGTCATTAGCATGGTGTATGGCCCTAGAATCAATGTGACACATGGAAAGTTTTCTGTAAAACTGGGTTGCACAGAACCATTATGTCTTACGTGA
>ML103861.1:0-11040 GCA_003697995.1 Taxidea taxus jeffersonii
AAAAAAAAAAAAAAAGAGAGAGGTTTATGGAGTAAAACATCAGATCCACAGATTAGCTTTTATAATACAAACTGTATCAAATCTTTATAGACCCAACTGAATGCAAGGCTTTTCATTTGCTCAACAAGAAATTTTTATTTCTTCTTTAATTTCTTGTAGCAGCTCATGTGTATTTCATTATATTTGTCACATAGTCTCTTGAATTATATGATACAAAATGTAGTTAAGAGCCCTGCTGTCTTGGTTTGATTCATGGCTTTATCATTACCAGCTTTGTGATTTTGCACTAATTGCTGATTCTTTTAGTACTCAAGTCTTTTTATCTGTAATGTGAGGATAATAGTAGTAACTACTCATTCTTACGAGGATTAACTTTAAAGCTGTTAGAACAGCCATTTTCCTCCTCCTAAATTATAACATACTTAAGAATAGGAATCTATTCTTTATATTACTTAGTATGCCCAGCATAATTCATACATATAATAGTTCAGAATTTTATATTTGAAGGAATGATGGAATATACTCTACTTTTGCAGGTTAGCTATTGAGTATAAGAATCCAGTTGAGAATCACTGGCTACACATACTTTCTTCCCTGTAGTGATACTCAGATCCCAGTGTAACACCAAATGCCAGACAGCTGCAAGGTACTGAACCTTGACAATTTTAGCCAAGAAGACTTGGGTGGGGAAGTGGGATAGGAAAAATGAGAGAACTACAAGTAGAAGTGGGAGGATGTAGTCAACAGGCAATAAAACTCTCTGTTGTGAAAGTTGGTGTATTATATTGGCCAAAAATGCTCTTAATGGGAGTTATAAATAACCCCTGGAACAGTCAAGGCTAGTCACCATCCAAGTAGTGTCCTTTGCTTTGAGGAAGACCAAACCAAGATAGCTTCTATGACTAGAGTTTTAGTGAGTGGGAAGAAGTAGGATAAACAGGATAATTTGGGTGATTGGGAAAGGTTATGCCTCAATTGGCTGAGGGACTAAGGAAGAAACAAAAATAGATTACATTTTTACTCTCAGGCAGCTCACTGCCCATTACCTTATTTTGCCCTTCCTTCTAAATTTTTCATTGTTGGTCTTGGGGAATTCCTGATCTGCAGGGGAATTCTCTAGAACAGGGATGGCAAATACTGATTTCATCCCTTATGCCTTCTGATGTGAGGTACTCAGAAGGAATTTAATGGGAAAGAATGCCTTGATCTTACATCCTGTAACATAAGATTGGTGAGAGAGCCATTCCCTACAGTGCCTCTGGTGCTTAAGGCTGACCAAAGAAGATTGGATTATCTAGATAATATTGTATGGTTGATGTTGTTATGTTTAATTATATAGAAAAATACTTGCAATTCTGACATTTTTTGATTGGCAGCCTTTCAAGGTTCAAATGACCTCTGGTTCCATCTGTCCATTTAATTTGACTTTTTAAAATTGCAACCCTATTTTTTCCTTTAGATGGGATTAATACTCAGTGCCTTATCTTCTCTTTGATGTACACCTAGTTTCTTACAATTACTCTTTTTCTATTAATAGACTTTATTCTTTTTTTTTTTTTTTTAAGATTTTTATTTATTTATTTGTTAGAGAGAGAGAGAGAGCATAGGCAGAGGCAGAGAGGGAGAAGCAGGCTCCCTGCCAAGCAAGGAGCCCAATGTGGGACTCGATCCCAGGATGCTGGGATCATGACCTGAGCCGAAGGCAGCTGCTTAACCAACTGAGCCACCCAGGCGTCCCAATAGACTTTATTCTTTAGAGCAATTTTAGCTTCATAGCAAAATGGAGAGGAAAGTACATATACCCCCTACTGCATTCATGTATAACCTCCCCCATTACCAGCATCCCCCACCAAAATTGTACATTTGTTTCCAGTAATGGGCCTATAGTGACACATAATTGTCACCCAAAGCCCATGGTTTACATTAGGGTTCACTCAAAGCTTTGTGTATTTTATGACTGGGCAAATATATAATGACTTATATCCACCATTACAGTATCATACAGAGTAGTTTTATAGTCCTAGAAATTCTGTGTGCTCCACTTATTCATCTCCCACCCCCCCATAACCCCTGATCTTTTTACTATCTCCAAAGTTTTATCTTTCACAGAATGTCATATAGTTGGAATTATATAGTATGTAGCCTTTCCAGGCTGGCTTATTTCACTTATTAATATGGATTTAAGTTTCTTCCATGTCTTTTCCTAGCTTGATGATGGCTCATTTCTTGTTAGTGCTTTATAGTATTCTCTTCTCTAATTTACTACAATTTATTCAACCATTTACCTACTGAAGGACATCTTGGTTGCTTCTGAGTTTTGGCAGATATGAATAGAGTTGCAGTAAACATCCATGCGCAGACTTTTGTGTAGACATAAGTTTTCACCTCCTTTGGGTAAATACTGAGGAGCAAGAGTTCTAGATTGTATGATTAGAGTATGACTAATCATACAATCTAGAACTCTTTCTTTAGTTTTGAAAGAAATCACCAAACTGTATTTCACAATGACTGTACCATTTTGCATTCCCACCATCAATGAATGAGAATTCTCCTGCTCCAAATGCTCACCACCATGTGATGTTGTTAGTGTTCTGGATTTTAGCTATTCTAATAAATGTGTAGTGGTATCTCATTATTGTTTTAATTTGTATTTTGCTGATGCTGTATAATGTATGGCATCTTTTCATATGCTTATTTGCCATCCTTGTATCTTCTTTGGTGAGCTGTTAAAATCTTTGACTCATTTTTATTGAGTTGTTTTCTTATTCTTGAGTTTTAATGGATATTTCATATTCTGGATAATAGTCTTTTGCAAATATTTTCTCCTAATCTATGGTTTTCTTTTTATTCTCTCAAAAATATCTTTCACAAAGCAGAAATTTGTGATTAAATGAAACCTGGCTTATCAATTTTTTCTTTAATGGATTGTGTTTTTGGTGTCCTATGTAAAAAGTCATCTATGTTTTCTTGGGTTATCTTGTAGAAGTTTTATAGTTTTATGTTTTATATTTAGGTCTGTGATCCATTTTGAGTTAGTTTTTGTGTCAGAAGGGTGTCTGGTCTTTGTCTTGATTCACTTTTTTGTATGTGCCCACATTTTCTAATACCATTTGTTTAAAAGTTGTTCTTCTCCTTTGTATTGCTTTTGCTTCTTTGTCAAAGATCAATTGGCTGTAATCATGTGGCTTTCTTTTGGTTGTCTGTTCTATTCGTCTTTTCTTTGGTAGTCCTCCACTACCACACTATCTTAATTACTGTAACTTTAAAGTATGTCTTAAAGTCAGGTAATGTCAGTCTTCCAACTTTGTTCTTCCCCTTCAATATTGTTAGCTCTTCAGGGTCTTTTGCCTCCCCCCAAAACTTTAGACTCAATTTGGTGATACCCCAAAATAACTTGCTGGGATTTTTATTGGGATAGTATTGTATCTGTAGAACAAGTTGAGAAGAACTGGCATCTTGACAATATTGAGTCTTTCTTTTGATGAACATGGAATATCACTCCATTTTTTTTTTTGGTTCTTCTTTGTGTATTTACTTTTATTTAATCTGTTTTGTAATTTTTAGAAGGCACTTTTTCTGAGTCACTTCAGAAGTATTTTACAGAGTTTTCCTGTCCTCTTAGATTCACTATTATATTTGTTCCTTTTTATGTTGGCTTTCTAAGAACTTTTTCTTCCCCTTTTTAAATATCCATGATATCCAGCCAAATATGATTTCTGGTATTGCATAGCAAAATTGTTCCTAGAATTAAAGTAAATCACATTATATACATAGTTCATATCCATACTGTAATACAACTGCTTTCTCAGAAATGAGAATAAAAATTGACTATAAAAAGGAAATAGGGGGCGCTTGGGTGGCTCAGTGGGTTAAAGCCTCTGCCTTCAGCTCAGGTCATGATCCTGGGGTCCTGGGATCGAGCCCCGAATAGGGCTCTATGCTCAGCAGGGAGCCTGCTTCCCTCTCTTTCTGCCTGCCTCTACCTACTTGTAATCTCTCTGTCAAATAAATAAAATATTTTAAAAAAATAAAAGGAAATAGAAGAGCATTATAGTACATAATCTCTGCCCTCAAGGAGCTTATAGTTTAGTTAAGAAACCACACTAAAACATATGAAAAATAAGACATGTAGATAAGAATTCTAGTGTTAAGTCATAGAGGAATACCTGATTAATAGGTATTAACTGAGTGGATAATACAGACTCTGGAATTTACAGAAGGAAATGAGTTACTTTAGTCAGGTTATTCAGGGAAAACTTTACTGGGCTCATGGAAATTGAACTTACTCCTAAGGTATGAATAAATTTTGGAAAAGAAAGAGATTAATTCAGATTTCTTACAGATGAGTTTCATAATTCTTCGTCCTTCAAATTTTTCTTTAAAAAACTTAAAATGAACTATTTCCTTTTAGATATATTTTCTATCCAATATAGTTATAACAAACACTCAAATGTTTGACATATCAATTGCCTTCAATTTTCTACTGCTGTGTTTTGTCACAGGCATCCTGATTTTCAGCTGCTACAGGAAGGACAAAGGTATGGTTGAATCAGTATTACTTACGTTCTACATATTCATGTTAATAGAAACATTAAGAGTAAACCAGGTGATATGAGCTCTTAGACTTCCTGTGTTGATACATTATGAAAGTGCCCATTTTAGCCCACACAAAGAAATATTTGCCTTGTACAGCTTTTTCTTTTGTGATAATAAGATGCTATGTTTGATCTGTATGATTTATTGTACAGCTGTTCCTACCAAGGCAGTCTAATTGAACCTGTTGAAATATGACACAAACACATCTTCCATCTGAGATACTGTGCTTCTTTGTCAAGTAGATTATACCAATTACATTTGTTGAAAGGTTTTTATAGCCTTATTTTGTAGGATTTTGAAACTTAATATATCATTTGTTATTTGGAAGAGTGTCTAAAGCATTAATAGAAATTCCAAGTTGTGATATTTTCTAAACTCTCTTTGTGGTGGTGTTTGCCCAACTATAACCATCTCTTAAAAGACATTTTTTTTAATCTTTTATCAGGATAAATTTTTGTGGTTATTAGTTGCTACCTTAGCACATGGAATTGAACACATTTAATTCCATGTGCTAAGGTAAGAGTGAGTGAGAGATAGTTATTGATAAATATTTTTTAACTATAGCTTTAAAGTAATATAGAAAAATATAATTACTTAAAATTCTAAGAGAAAGTATGAAACCTGAAAGTCAAATTGCTCTAATTTTTCTGAAATTATACTTCAGATGCAGGAGATAATCCCATGGCTATATATAGGCTAGATTCTAACTAAAAAAGTGATATCTAGGGGCACCTGGGTCGCTCAGTGGGTTAAGCCTCTGCTTTCGGCTCGGGTCATGATCCCAGAGTCCTGGGATCAAGCCCTGCATCAGGCTCTCTGCTCAGCGGGGAGCCTGCTTCCCCCTCTCTCTCGGCCTGCCTCTCTGCCTACTTGGGATCTCTCTCTCTCTGTCAAATAAATAAATAAAATCTTTTAAAAAAATGATATCTAATACTGAATAGACTTGTCATTTTTTTTTATTCCCACAACCTTACTTTCAACGCTGTATTTCTTTTTTTTATACTTTTACCTAGCACGCTTCTTTTTTTTTTATTACTATTGCATTATTTTATTTCATTTTATTCTTTAATCATTTAAAAAAATTAATAGTACCTTTAGGGAGCAATTTTAGGTTTACAGAAAATTTGCCTGAAAAGTAGGAAGTTCCCATATACTCTTTTTATTTCCCCATATTCTCTTTTACTATCCAGTGCCCCCATTGACCCAGAATCTTTATCCTAATCTTTTAAAGTTTTGATATGTGCATTTCCTTGAAAGTACCTGCTTATCTATCATTGCATATCTCAAGTTTGTATAGATACAACTTCTCTTTTCCTTCATTCTTTCACAATTCTTAATCTTTTTTAAGCCTATTTGAAAATTGAAGGAACATAATCAAAGGGAAAACTTTTTTATTGTTAGCATTCTGTTGTAACTCTGGGTTTTCAAATATATCTTTCATCAGTAAATGTTAATTTGCCAACTTTATTTTCTGCTATGACTTTCTAGTGCTTTTTGTTCTGTCTATGAAATTGTATAACTATCTACAAGAATTGGAAAATGTTTAAATATGTCTTTTTTAGCCTATTATCTTTCAAAATCTAAGCAGAGTTTCTGTAATACATTGTTTTGACAAAGCGAGAGTGAAGTTTTTAAAAGAAAACCTTTCTTTCAAAAGGATATATGAGGGGCACCTGGGTGGCTCAGTGGGTTAAAGCCTCTGCCTTCGGCTCAGGTCATGATCCCAGGGTCCTGGGATCGAGCCCCACATCGGGCTCTCTGCTCAGCAGGGAGCCTGCTTCCCCCTCTCTCTGCCTGCCTCTCTGCCTACTTGTGATCTATGTCAAATACATAAATAAAATCTTTAAAAAAAAAAGGATATATTACATATTCACAGAAATATAACAGGCAAAAATCAACATAATCCATTAGGATGGAATTATCAAAGCTTTTTTTTTTTGCTGTACTCTTGACACTTTTTTAAATAACGGGGAAAAAGATGGAAAGAAGATGGTGGAATTCTATCAAATAAGATATAGAAAAATGATAGATTTATAGTAGTCTTTGGAAATGTGTATATATGTATGTGTATACATATATATGCTTATAAATAAGGCTTTGCCTAGGGAGTACAAATTTTTACCTTGATAGTTACAAAATATAAATGCTATGGGACATTTTGCTTTTCCATTATAGTTAATTTTTTTTTTTCTTCTACAGTGGCCATTCTGGAAAGGAAGTACAGTTATGCACTAAGGCCATTAAAACATCAGATATTGACAATCCTGGCCATTTTGAGAAGCATTATGAATCTAGTTCTTCAAGCTCTCATAGTGATAGTAGCAGTGATAATGAGCAAGACTTTGTTTCCACCATTCTACCAGGAAACAGACCAAATGCAACAGGTATAAGTCCACAGCTGCCCAAAAAAAGCATAATGAAAAAGAAAGCTGACTCCAAATGTGAAGACAAAGAACAGACAGTAATAGATGTCACTGAGCAGCTAGGCAATTGCAGATTAGATAGTCATGAGAAAGCTGCTGCTTGTGAACTTCCTTTACAGCAAGTAAGTACTCAGATTTCTTCAAATGGTCCTTTGCAAGAAAAATTAGAAGCTACAGAAAATTCTGAAAATAAATACAGTAGTTCAAAAATAACTCTAGTAGGCATAAGTAAGAAAAGTGCTGAGCATTTTAAGAGAAAATTTGCCAGATCAAACCAAGTTTCTAGGTCAGCCTCTAGGCCGGTGCAAATGTGTCCCGAAGTTGGAAAGGCAAACTTACTTAAAGTCCTGAAAGAGACTTTGACTGAATGGAAGACAGAAGAAACTTTGAGGTTTTTGTATGGCCAAAATTATGCTTCTTTGTGTCTGAAACTCTCTTCATCTCCTCTGGCTAAAGAAGAAGAACTTGATGAAGATGACATATGCTCTGACTCAGATAAACATTCTCCAGCCTTGCAGGAATCTCAGAACAGCTTGGATGAGTCTTTACCTTTTAGGGCCTCAGATACAGCCATTAAACCACTGCCAAGTTATGAGAACTTGAAAAAAGAAACTGAAACATTAAATCTGAGGATAAGGGAGTTTTATAGAGGACGATATGTTTTGAGTGAAGAAACCACCAAATCACAAGACTCAGAAGAGGTATGTCTTAACAATGATTTAAGTTTTCTATGCTGCTAGCATATGGGACACTCACCATAACAAATCTTGAAACAGTAACATTAAAGAAATAATTGTTAGATTTTCAGGTTTGCTTAGTTTATCAGTTTTTGGGTTTAAAGTGCCATCTCCAGAGGTACCTGGGTGGTTCAGTCCCTTAAGTGTATGCCCTTGGCTCAGGTTGTGATTTCAGGGTCTTGGGATCAAGTCCTACATCCGGCTCCCTGCTTGGTGGAGAATCTGCTTGAGATTCTCTCTCTTCTTCTGCCTCTCCACCCCCACCACTTGTGTGCTCTTTCTCTCTGTCTCATAAATAAATACAATCTTTTTTTTTAATGCCATCTCCAGTATTGGCATTACAATTTTCCAAATAAGTTGAAATTTGCACCCAAGAAATTTCATAAATGTGTAGTATTTTTCTCTAATATAGGGGTAGCCTAGAATTGTGGGATAAAGCTTTCTTTAAAACCTAGTTCTTTGTATAATATGCAGACTCTCTGGAGAGGCTTTTTTCCCCTACCAACAGATATTCTTTGTATTCTTATATTCTTTCAAATCTCTACATGGAGCATGTATCTTTGTATTTCATTTCCAGTGGGTATGTACACAGTGGAGTAGACTTACTAGTTGAATGGTAAAATATTTATCTGTATAGTATTTGGCAAGCATGCCCATTCAAAATAATATCAATGAAAGTAATATAGTAAAGGAGACGTATTGGGAAATCATAGCATAAGAGAAAATGGAAGGAACACATCAGACCTAGATTTTAATATCTGCTCTCTCGTTTACTAGCTGTATGAAAAATTGGTCTCTTGAATTTGAGTGTTCATCTTTAAATGGGACTATATATAAATAGCTTTCCTTGTTCAGTTGTTAAGAATTTTAAAAATAATATATGTAAAGCATTTATCACAGTGCCTGACATACAATTAGTACTCAGTAAATAATAATTATCTGTAAAGATTAAATGTATGTTGCTGAGATTAAGGGGGAGGGATTCTCTCAGTATTTCTCTTACCCATTTTTATTTTCATGTATAGCTTGAGAAATGAAGTTATTTGGCATGAAGAGGAGTGGGCAATAACCTTGTTTTTCTGACAGAACTTTTGTTATTAAAGATTTCTGAGTAAATGTGGCTCTAAATTTAAGAACACATTTGGAGATTTAGAAAGAGAGTAGAAGTACAGTAAAAATTTAGAAATTTTTTACTTCTACAGAATGTTCCCTAGCCCAGTACTATTATTTTAAATCACTTCAATTGTTAGGCACCTGGATGGCTCAGTGGGTTAAAGTCTCTGCCTTTGGCTCAGGTCATGATCCCAGAGTCCTGGGATCAAGCCCCATGTCGGGCTCTCTGCTCGGTGGGGAGCCTGCTTTCCTTCCTCTCTCTTTGCCTGCCTCTCTGCCTACTTGTGGTCTCCTACTTGTATCTCTGTCTGTCAAGTAAATAAATAAAATCTTTAAAAAAAAATAAATCACTTCAATTGTATCATTATACAATATTTGTAAGTTTTATAGTAAACTTGGAGAAACCTTGATCTCTGTCACTGTTTTATGCTGCATAAAACTGCATTAATATATCATTTGTTTATCATTTTTGTGCTATAAGCCTTAAACAGAAAAAATTACTTAAGAAAATTGACTGTTCCGGGACGCCTGGGTGGCTCAGTTGGTTAAGCGGCTGCCTTCGGCTCAGGTCATGATCCCAGCGTCCTGGGATCGAGTCCCACATCGGGCTCCTTGCTCGGCAGGGAACCTGCTTCTCCCTCTGCCTCTGCCTGCCTCTCTGTCTGCCTGTGCTCCCTCTCGCTCTCTCTGACAAATAAAAAAATTAAATAAAATTAAAAAAAAAAAAAAAAAAAAAAAAAGAAAATTGACTGTTCCTTTGTTGCATAATATTTTAAAACTTTTTCATTGATATAATGCAAATAGTAAGTGTGCAGTTTACTAATTATCACAAAGGAACACAGCCTTATAATCATTAAATTTGAGTAAAGCAAAAGCCCCACTATGTCTCCTCCTAATTATTACCTCTTTCCAAAATGAGTAACTATTATAATAGCATGGATTCATTTTGCCAATTTTGAACTGTAGTAAATTCGCATAGTATATGTTCTTTGGTTTCCTGTTTATTTCATGCAACGTTAGTTCATGAGTCATTTTTTGTTGTTCCATGTGGCTGTAATTCATTCTTTCATTGCTGCATAGTATCTCATAGAAATAGGCCACAATTATTCATGTTAATGAGCAGTTAGGCTTTTCCAGTTTAGGGCTGTAGTGTTATGAACTTTCTTATCTATGTCTCTCTTCTAAGGTATGTGTATTTCTATTGGGTGTGTATCCAGGACTGGAACTTTTGGGTCACAGTGTATGTGTATACACAGCTATACTGGATGATGCCAGTTTTCCAAAATAGTTTTTCCAGTTTTTAGTCTACTACAGCTGTATGAGAATTTCCATGATCCACATTCTTGACTGGTACTTGACATTGTTAATTCTCACCATTTCAGTGGTACTGTTTTTTTATTATAATACATTTCTCTAATGATTAATGAGTTGAGCATGGTTTTATTTGCTTTTTGACCATTTGGAATGTCACTTTTGTGTCTTTTCAACTCTTTTTCCCATTTATCTGTTGAAATATCTAAGTATTTTTTCTTATGGATTTTGAAGGAATTCTTTATTCAGGATTCAAACCCATTTTTAGTTAATGTGGTTTTTTTTTCATTATTTAAAATTTTAATGCCAGTGTAGTTAACATACTGTGATATATTGGTTTCAGGTATGCAATACAGTGATTCAAAAATTCCATACAGTACTCCGTGCTCATCAAGATCCGCAAACTCTTCATCTCCTTCATTTTTTTTTCTTTAAGCTTTTTTATTTAAACATGTAATGTAACCCCACCACTCTCTCCCAACCCCTCTTCCCCCCCACCCCCCTCAGTTTGTTTTATGATATTAAGAGTCTCTTTTGGTTTGTCTCCCTCCCGATCCCATCTTGTTTCATTTTTTCTTTTCCTACCACCTTAACCCCCACCCCCGTTGCATCTCCACTTCCTCACATCAGGGAGATCATGTGATAGTTGTCTTTCTCCAGTTGACTTATTTCACTAAGCAGAATACGCTCTAGTTCCATCCATGTCGTCGCAAATGGTAAGATTTCATTTCTTTTGATGGCTGCATAGTATTCCATGTATATATATACCACATCTTCTTTATCCATTTATCTGTTGATGGACATCTAGGCTCTTTCCATAACTTGGCTATTGTGGACATTGCTGCTATAAACATTCGGGT